>JBCEWC010014072.1:0-14620 GCA_038996855.1 Solanum aculeatissimum
AGGCCCCGCTCTTCTATGTAGAGGCATGTTTTGGAAAAATCTTACTCTTATACGTTAGACTTGTATGTTGGATATTCGCCTTTGGATTATGATTCTATGTTCCACTTGATCCATGAATATGTTCTCATGTTATGATTTTTGGCTTATATTATCATGTTAAGGTTATGGCTTCAATGTTAAGTATGATGTATGATTATGTGCTATGTGCAAGCATGTTCCTCCCATTCCCAAATTTGCCCCCATATCTTGAGTCACAAGTCCCTAAATCCTTAGAGCGTATGTGCTACATGCTTAGCTTTCGTGTTTCCGAACCGATGATGAGTGTAATGATGCTATGATGGCTTGATCGAGGATCTTCGGGTCCTCCTTCGCCATGTCACATCTAGGCCCCCTATCCGGGTTGTGACAACCTTCAATTGTCAGGACGCATAAGCTATCACCTTACCAATACCGGTTTATTAGGAACTTGAAATTTAACTTGCCTAGTCCTACAATCAATCGAGGTATACGATGCATGTAACCAGTCCATTCCAAGAATAACATATAAATCATACATCTCAAGTTCTACCATGTCACTAGGGAACACATTATGCAACACAGAGACAGGACAACCTCGGTACACCTTCCGGGAAACAATATACTTACCCACAAAAGTATACACCAAATAAGGTTCCCTTAGAGTTTCAGAACGCAAATAAAATTTAATAGCCAACAGAGGAGTTAAAAAAGATAATTTATCACTCAGATCAATTAAAGCATAAACATCAAAATCAAAGACTTTTAACATACCAGTCACGATGTCCGGAGCTTCCTCCATCTCTTGTCGAGCATGGAGAACATAAAATCGGTTGTTCCTGGGAGTACTACCAACTGAAGCTTTCGGCATCCCTTGACCATCAGGAGCCACTTGATCCTTCTTCACATTCTTTGGGAAATTTTAAGATCTTGTGATCCAAACTACCACACCCATAACAAGCACCTGTAGCTATACTACATTCACCCATGTGACTACCACCACATTTACCACAATAAGAAAATTGAGGACCACCCCCAACTTGTGCCTTGGGAGGAGGCACCCTTGGATTTGCAACCCTCACATTTGAACCTTGGCCTTGATGAAATCTGCAAAACCTACTACCACTCTTGGAGTTGGAGAACCCACCATCAAGTCGGGCCCTCTTAGCTTCACTCACCCTCTTTTTCGTAAGCTTTTCACCCTTAATTTGCTCAGCATAAGTCATGAGCCTTGATATGTCTATATCTCGAATAACCATAGCCATATGGAATTCCTTCATGACTAGATCTGAGACACCCGAAATAAACTTGTGCATTCTAGTACAGGGGTCTAATACAAGCATGGAAGCATAGTTAGAGAGCTTAGTGAATTTGAGAGAATAATCCTTCACAGTCATACCACCCTGTAAAGATTGATGAACTCGATCATTTTGGCCTCTCTAATATTAAGAGGAAAGAACTGGTCAAGGAAGGCCATTTTGAACTCTTCCCACCTAACCTTGACATCAACCATTCTCTCAACTGGCTATTGGTTATACCACCCTTGGGCCACATCTTTGAATTGATATATGACCAACTCAGCTTTCTCTTCCGAACTCACCCCCATTATAGTCAATACCTTAGTGAGTTCATCAACTAACACATGGGTATCTTTATCCACTTTTGTGCCATAGAACTTCAGATGGTTCATCTGAGTAAAATCTCTCACCAAGAAGCCGGAGTACAATCATTCACAAGATTGATTGGCTGGTCTTGGTTAGCCACTGCTTGGGCCAACATAGACACCACATTCCTAAACTCTGCGTGCGTCACTTATTTCTCTACAGGTGCCTGAGGGACTTATTCCTCGAATTTTGGAGCTTAACGGGAAAAGGGAGCTCTTCTGGGAGGCATGTATTGAAAAAGTGACTAGAACACCAAGGGTTTAGGGAATGTATCGTAACAACTCACGGAACGATATAGGGAAGCAAGGAAATGAGACAAATTCTTAAAATATCATCATAGCCTCTCATTCATAGGTATGGCATGCATCACACCTATTAACAAGACTCTAATTGATGCAGCATGTTGGACTCTGAGGATCATTTACAAACCTAGGGCTTTGATACCATCTTTGTCACGATCGGGAGATGGGGCCTAGATGGGACATGGAAAAGTAGAACTCGAAAGTCCTCAATTAAGCCATCATAGTATCATTACTCACATCATCAGTTCAGAAGCGTAAAAAAGTAAACATAAAACACATAGTTCTAGAGAAAATGAGGCTTTGGACTCAAGCTATGGGGATGTTACCGGGAATGGGATGAATATGAATCACATAGAACATAGCAAGTATTTCTAAGGGGCAGGTAAGTATGACTCAAGCTATGGGGGCTCACCACAAGCAAATAGCTCCAAAGATATCATTCGTCATCCAATGGAAGATAGAAGCCATCACCGGTCTCTATATTGTCAGAACTTGTAGATAAAAGGTATGGATTAGCGCAAAATATGTACTAAGTATGAGGGCATGAAATCCATATGACAATATAGTATGACCAAATGAGACTACAAGGGGACAAGTGATACGAAAGGAATACATATAGCCAAGAAAGGAGTATATCATAAAAATATGCCATGCCATGATACATTTAATGCAACCTAAGTTCATATTATAATGGGGATGTGACCTCAACCAACACCGGAGGAGACCCGAGCAAGCTATTACTTGGATCCGGATTACTTTCTAGGTATATCCCTAGTCAACCCTTCAACAAGGGGATACATAACAAGTCAATCCCATCTTGGGAGATATCCCATGTTGGCACATGGTTTGACATAAAGGAGTATGAACCCTGCAAGCTAGTCCACCCCAACTTCAATCCCGCGGTACTAAGCCTCATCCCACGAGAACACATATACCTATCCATGCAAGCTTTTCAAAACAGAGAGTTGACATTCTTTTTCAAAACCATTTGTCATAAGACAAAGCAAAACATGATCAAATACATATCCATACTTAGGCTAAAAAAAACCAACAAGAATTTCCATAATCATTCCCATATTAATGCAATAAGAGTAGCCATCTACATAGCTTATCATATCATGCCTTCATAACTTATCAAAGTGGTGCAAGCACCTAAAATGCTCAAAGAGCCATAACAAGAGACTATGTGATCACAAGCCATAAAATATCACATTATAACAAGAGGGCCATGTCCTTAACAAGAGTATCATCATAACCATTCTTTAATACATATGCCATGAATGAGAAATCAAGTGCATGTGTAATGGAGATTCAAGCCTTAAAACCATAATCTAATAGGTAATTCAACATAATTAATGATAAAATCCCAATTTAAAACATAATGCAATTTATCAATGCATATTAACCATTTAAGGGACATGTACATTGATCCTTCAAGAATTTCCATGCATTTCATAAAATTAAAACTTAAATCATCATTAAATCACCTAATTTCTACAGCTCATAACTCAATGCAATGAAATACATAAAAATTTAAAGAACCGATAATTAAATAAAGCTTAAATTTATAATTTAAAGAAAAGGGTTCTTGGGTCCTCATAGATGAAAGAGGATCCATGAATCAAACCCACATACCTTAAGATTAGTCAAAAGAATTTAATGGAATTGCAAGAAAGATGAATTTTCCAAAATTTCTTCAAGGTTTCATCAGTAGAGGTAAAGAGGATTGAGAGAATTTTAGAGTGAATTCAAGAATGATAGAATGAATTAGAGGGGATTAGGGTTTGATATAGGGGTGTTAGGAGACCTAATAAAGGTTAAAAGGGGCATAGGTTTTAATTAAATTATGAATTAACCATTAATAAAACAGACTTGATAACTGAAAACAGTGACTCACGGAAGGCCTCTAGTGGTCGTCTACAAGTCCATTGGTCGTGAACCTGCCTGTGAGGCTTCACTTGGTCTCGACTTTGGCTTGAACTCTCGGGGGACTTTTTGTACCACTTCATGAGGGGTCTCATGGACCGTGTAGCTACAAATGCACTGTGAACTGGTTTGTAGATCATCAGGTGGTCCGGAGTCCAGCCCCGAATCTTGGCCAACCTTCTGGATCTTTTCACGAGACCCTTCATGGGCAGTGAAGGGTCACACAGACCGTGAGGTGGTCCGTGGGACCACACTTGGTCTATGGCTTGGCCCCCAACCCCTAGGAGCACACTGTACCAACCCACGAGCACCCCTACAGACTGTTGACCACCAAACAGTTCGTGGTCCCACCCTTAGGCTCTATTCTGGAACCCTTTTACAACATACTTTCAATTACGGGAAGTCTCACTTCTAGGGCCATAACTTTCACATCCAAACTTTGAATTTAGTGAAACTATTTTCGTGTAAAAGATAACTCAAAGACCTTCGATTTGATATATAAAATCTAACACAGTATATCCTGTACCAAAAGATATGACCTCTCAAACTCAGTGCTGCCTAAACGGCCTTACAACCTTCCACCAAAATGATTCCCTTGAATATGGCCACTTAAATACAACCCATGGCCACCAAACTTCTACCATCACCAGTTGAACACTAACCTTGACAAATCGTTATGAAGTTCAAAAATCTTTAGGTCGTTACCATTTTGCATGATGTCAAAAACAAGGTTAAAATTATATTTTGAAATTTGTGAATGTTGTGAAAGATTTAAACATGTTGTAAAGCCTTTAATTATGGTTATTATGGACCTTAAATGTGAAAGTCCAATTCTCACTTGAGTGGCTTCCAAGTTATTGAGCTACTCCCATATGTTGCTACTTATGATTCTAAGTTATGTTGCATGACTACACTAATGTTTCAAAGTATTTTGTCGGATTAACTTTTCACTGAATGAGGCATTGAGGTGGGATTCAATAAGAGAACCTTAAAAGCAACCTCTTCTAAAAATAACTATATGCCACCATAGAAGCCCTTATAGGCTAAGGCTAGTAGATCCAAAATAGCTATATTGAACTAAGATATGCATGTATAAGTTGACAGAGTTTCACTTAGCAAGTTGACTCCCCGTGCTATTATAGGGGGTTATTTTAGATTTTTCATAGTCGCTCATATTGTTTTATATGTCGATTATGGTATCTTCCACAAAGCTATGTGTTTGATATCATTGTTCTTTAACTATGTCTCATACGATGCATTAAGCTTTGCTTCATATTGTGCATTACCCTTTGGCTATGATATTGCATGATTTGAATGATGACATTACAACTTTATACAATGAGACTTCTAAATTTTATGAATGATGGCATTATAATTTCATGAATGATGACATTATAGTTTCATGGTTGCAATGCATCTCACATACTTAGAATATTCCAATGTACTAATTCATATTTTGCCTACATGATATAACTATGTACGGACAGGCGCTCCACCTCCTTTACTGGCACCTAGCTAGCTTTTGATGACCAAGACCAACAGTTTTGGTGAGACCTTAGTTTGGGGATTTCACCCTTTTTTTTATGCTTTGTACTTATGTAGTTTCAATTATTTTTGAGACTTTTACTTTTTATCTTATATTTATGACTTTTATGTTTGAGGAGAGCTTACGTATGTTATAGCCCCCACTAAGTCTCAACTCCTTTCCATATGTTTCAAATGTTTAAATGTCTCCCTTAGTCCCATTCCCCACCTTTAAGTTCCACATTATGATGTTTAATTACCTATAAATGTTTGATGAATGCTAAGAGGCTTATGTAAGATACTTTTTGAGTTCCTTATTTGCTATGTTACAACTAGACCCATCTTGGGTTGTGACACCATATATATAAGCAAATATTTACTATATTTTAGCTTACCATATAACTTCCTATCCTTGAGAGTCTAAACAACTATTCAGAGATGGTTGACATATCTTTTCTTATCTCTGAAATAGATTAATACATCATCGATGAACTTAATAACAAATATGTCCAAGTATGGATTGAATACTTGGTTCATAAGATCCATAAAGTTGTAGAGCATTTGACAAACCAAAGAACATAACATGAATCTCAAATTGACTATAACGAGTTTCAAAGGCCATCTTCAGGATTTTGAAATCTCTCACCATCAACTGATGATAGTCTAATAGGAGATCTATCTTGGAGAAGCATGTGGCACCCTGAAATTGGTAAAAATATCATCTATCGTAGGAAGAGGTCACCTATTCTTAATGGAGACCTTATTTAGTTGAGGTAGTTGATACACATCTTAAGGGAGCCATATTTCTTTTGCACCTTGAGGTGAGACACACAACATAATGAATCCCTTATCAAGAAGATATTTCAATTGCTCTTTTAATACTTTTAACTTAGTAGGAGCCATTCCATATAGAAGAATGGAAATAGGTTAAGTATTGAGAATAATATCAATCATAAAGTCAAACTCTCTATCTAGAGGGACTCTTTATACGAAAGACCTTAGGAAACTCATTAATAATGGGGATTGAATCAAGAGTTAGGGTCTTATCATAACATATTTGCCTTGGACTATATGGTAGATACACCCTTTGAAGATTAATTTCTAGCCTTAAGGTAAGAAATAAAATGGCCTTTCGGCACTGAGGGACTACCTTTCCTCTCTATGACAAGCTCATTAGGAAATTGGAATTTAAAAACTCAAGTCCGATGATTATATCTCTATGATAGATGGAAATTGTACAACATGCATAATGCCAGTCTATTCGTAGAATGACATCAAAATTAACCACGTCTAATTCAAATAAGTCAACCATTATATCTCTATGATAAATAAAAATGGTACAGTTTTTATAGACTCTTTCAGAAAAAATAGACTCACCAACTAGAGTAGAGGCATGAAAAGGCTCAAGAAGACTCTCAAGAAAGATTTCAAACTTATTGGCTAGATAAGGAGTAACAAATGGAAATATCTTACCTAGATCAAGTAATGCATAAACATAAAAAAGGCTTGAAGCATACAAGTCACAATATCATGCAAACTCTTTAGGTCATGTGGACTACCTATAGCAGATAGACGGTATGTACCTTTACATTTCCTATTAGTAACACCTCTCTGATTACCTCGACCCTATGGTGATGCAAAAGAAATTAGAGCCTTATCACCCTTAATCATTTTATCTTCACATTAGGCACTCCATCAAAAAATTTCTTGTCTGATCACACATGTAGCAAGCATTAGTTCCATCAAGACATTTTCTCATACAAAGTTTACCACACTTGACACAATGTGGATTTCTTATTGAACCTTGGGCCACACTCCCTTTTTCCTGAGAACCTTGAGTTCTGTAATTCTATTGACTATTTTGAGCATATTCACCTTAATAAGATGACACATAATTAAAAAACCTCTTTTTGAAGTAGGACCCATCACATTTACTATGCTTATGTTGACTAGCTACTTTTCTGGTCCACTTATCCCTTTTGCATAAGTGTTACTCCTCTATCCTTCCTCTTATTATATTTAACTAGTTGAGAATAAAATACAAATATAGAGATATTCCTTTTGAAGATCACTAGAGATGCCTTGCACTTTCTCTTTACATGCTTACCCAAAATAAAAAGAAACTTAGTCATTCCTGCTCTCATGTCTGAGACCATGTTGAGACCATACCTGGATAGTTTGGTCAACTTGAGGTTATATTCTTTAACAATCATCTCTTCTTTCTTAAGATGTACAAACTTTTCTACCTTAGTTTCTCTCAAATGCCTAGGAAAGAAGTGGTCAAGAAATGCACCTTAAATCTCATCCCCGAATGCAGCGTCCACATCCTCACTATAACCTTCTTCCTATTGAATGTACCAAATATAAGCCACATCATTATGTTGGTAGGAAGCAAGATTCACTGCCTTAGTCTCAATTACATGCATATCCTTTAGAACTTTCTGCATCTCGTTAATGAAATTCTGTGGATCTTCATCAACCTTAAGCCATGTGAAGAATAGGAGGTTCATCCTCAAGAATTCTTTGATCTTTAGAGAAGATTCCTCTTACTTTTTTGTATTTTGAGTAGGGGTGTTCCACTGACCCACTACTAGTTTGGTGAACATAGTTATGACTCCCCTAAACTCATCCTCCGAAGTTTGAGCATCTTGAGAAATAGGAATTTATGAAAATTTAGTAGCCCTTACAGGTTTCCCTCAAGTCCTTGACCCCATAGATACCTTTAGTGTTGGAATTTTAGTTGTAGCAGCTTTTCACTGATTGGCAAATATTTTAGAGGCATTTTGTACAAACGTGTAATGCATGAGTTAGAATGAAAATTTTATAGAGTTAAACTTTATTGCATGAACTTAGAATGTAAAGAAAGAAAATAATTCTTTAATGACCCATAGCCTCCTGATTATGAGAGCAATGCTTGACACACCCATAAGCAAAACTCTACTAGACATAACTTTGTAAATATCGTAGGACCCTTAAAACTTATGCTCTGATACCAAGTTTTTCACACCTTATGAGGGTACCCTAGGCGTGACCATGCACTTAGAAACCATTTGTGGTTACCAAGTGAACCACTTCATCTCGTTATTTGTAGAATTAGTGAAAGACTTAGAAGAATCAAAGTAAGACTCATTTGGGCTTAGGATGTCAAAATTAATAAAGTAATTCTCTGAAGAAATAATTTAACAATAACTCTATATCAAAGAAATGGGCTTCAAACTGACTCCAAAGTACATCATCTGACTCACTCTAAGAAGCCTCTATGAGCTATCAATAAGGTTCCAATAGAAGTACAAGTCTACTTCAAAACTATGAAAAGAAATACATAAAATGATAATGGAAGATAATCCTTTGAATGCTAGAAGACCTCACCAAAACATTTGAAATGCTAAAATTTTTAAATGAATCATCTAATATGGATTCCTAAAACCCGTATCTGTATTATGAAAAATGTATCACTGAATAATATTAGTACATGGAATGTATGGTACGTAATATGGTAGTGTAGAACAACATGCATCGAAGGTACTCAAAGAAAGAATTAGCTCAACAAAACATCAATATGACATGAAAGTTTATAAATATAAGCAATGCTTTCATCAACCATAAGTTTAGACATGAAACTTGGTAAAATAATATAATTACTTCTAGAGAGTTTCTCTAACCAACAACAATAACTTATGAACTAGTGATGATATGCAATGACCTGGTTCGTCATTTTGGGTCTTATCTGTGAAAATTACTATTTTACTCTTTTGTAAGTGTGTTTGGTCCTATTTTGAACTATTTGAATCATTGAAACTAAAATCCAAAGTTATAAAATGGTAAATATGAGTTTTGGTACTTTTTGGAAGCTTAAGATATTGAAAAAATGAGTTTCTGTACCATTATCATTTTTCTTATGTCAGATCGGGGATCCATCTATTTCATTAGTTTTAGAATATTCAAACTAGACTACATGAAGTTACAGAACTGAATTTGGAGTTAAAATAAGGTTTTTAGGTCCAAAGTTGTGATTTTAGTTGTTTCCAGGACCATAGTTCGACTTTGGTCAACATTTAGATTTTGGAAGCTCGAATCAAAATTCTGACAATTAGGGTAGTTCTAGATAGTGAAACTAACCCTAGAAATTTTCTCAGAATAATATTTGTACTTGCCGAGGGTAGATTTTGTATTTGACTCAAGTTAATCAATTCAATGACCGACTTCTTTCTTTTTCTCAATATGATTCTTCAAAAATGCTAAAATTGACTACCTCATGAAAAGGAGTGGGTTGTGAGAGAAAGGATTGGTAAATATGGCAAAGAGGCCTTAAAATCAATTTTTGATGGTTCCATTGAGTCCAGATTTTTATTTCTTGTATGGATACATATAGACTTTGTGTAATTGTGAGTTTGGATGACTTTCGGGGATACATTCTGATTAGGGAATTTTGACTTGGTAGCTAGTTTTTGTTGTTTTCTAGTGCAAGAGCATCTCTTCTTCACATTTACAGAGAAGCCTCCGCATTCACAGAGATTTGGATATTGTTGAGCTCTGCATTTGTGGACCAAGTCCTGCATTCGTGAAGTATTGGAGCGTATGAGTTACCCCCTCACTTTTGTTCTCCACATTCGTGGGTTGGTCTTCACAATCGTGGAGGTCTATTTACCTTTCTCCTTCGCATTCATGGGACCCCACCCGCTATCACAGAGAGCTTTTTACACCTTGACAATTTTAAACCTGAGAGACACCATTTTTTCTCCATTTTCGAACTTATCAGGCTTTTTGGGCAATTTTTGGAAGAAGATTTTCGAAGAAATTTACTGGCTAGGTGTATTTAACATCATATTAATCATTTTCCTTAAGATTTAACTTTATTTCATCCTAAAATTCATTATTTTCAACATAAAAAATTGGGGATTTTTAGAATATGAATTGCAAACATTGAATTTTAATTTTTTCTTCGATTTAATCTTTATTTTAGTGGGATTTTCACCCATGAACTCTATTTTTGTGTAGAAAATGATTTTAGAGTCAATTTTAAGATTTCAGAACTTTAAATTTTAGCCTTGAAATTGACCATTTTTCCCCTAAGCCTAAACCATGCTAATATATATATATTGAAATGCTCCTCTTGAGGTGTAGTATCTGATATTTATAGTGATTAGTCAATTTGAGGATCTTTTGGTGGATTGAGTTGATTGAAAGCTTATCTAAGTGTAATTTTCGCACTGAAGTATGTTCGGCTAACGTTTTTAGGACTATTTTGAGTTATTGAGTATGTCATGTGGTAATTAAAGGTGTGGATTGATTCATGAGTAAATGGCTTGTTATGTTAGTATTGTGATGTATATATGGATCCGGTTATGACAAAACTTAAGTAGATTGTGATCTAAAAATTGAGTTTAATATTTATGATATAAGGCACTTTACTCATTACCATGATAATGTGAGACTTTTTATACCCTTGAAAGGGATTTGTGGAAACTTTGTGTTTATTTATGACTTATTATAGGATTTAAAAGCATATTTTATGACCTACGGAGTCTAGATTTGTTAGGAATTAATCACTAATAACAAAGGGATATTATTATGGCTTATTGATGGACTTGTGGCATCAGTAGAGGGACTTGATCTAGCCTTTGTTATGCTATGACCGTTGTCCTTGTTATCATTATTTATGAGCCATCTCCTATCTTACACTACTATTGCATTTGTATGCACATATCTTACTCAATGGTTTCACTGGTATGCACATATCTTACTCTATTGTAGCATTGGTATGCACATATCTTACTACATTGTTGCATTGCTATGCAAATATCTTATGCTATTGTGTCTTGGTATGCTCACACTGTACTTATATATGTTGGCATGGACTTGCACACATCATATATTATACCTATACTATTTGAGGGCTACAATGCCGTAACTTATTTGAGTACATGTACTACGACACCCCTGGATTCTATTTGGTAGCTTTGACTCGATAGATTTATATATCAGCCTGCGACAGTCAAGCTTCCATCTCATTCATGGACTCCGACATCATTGCATCCATAGACTTTATATGTATTACATCATTGTCAATTATTATACATATCATTATCTTCAGTTATATTGTTATATATTAACCTTGTGATGTAGGTGTTAGGATTCTTCAATATTACATACATCTTTGATTTCTCTTACCAAGTCAATTGAACCTGCCAGGTAAATTTTGGTGTACTCACCCTTACTTTATTTCATCCTTCCAGATCGTACACAGGGTTTAGGATAGGGTAGTTGATCACTCCACCCAAGTATTTAGATATCATCCAGATCCCTATGTTGAGGCTCAGACTTTGAGTTATCATAATTCTTTTAGATTCTCTTTTATTTCTATCCTTTAAACTATGTATCAAATATAATGACACAACCTTGTATTTTTCTTGAGATTGTTGTATTTTACTCTTTAGGACCGGATTTAGATTCTCA
Organism: Solanum aculeatissimum; assembly: GCA_038996855.1. Lineage (NCBI taxonomy): Eukaryota > Viridiplantae > Streptophyta > Magnoliopsida > Solanales > Solanaceae > Solanum > Solanum aculeatissimum. The sequence continues at coordinate 11,888 of JBCEWC010014072.1, forward strand.
TATATTCATGACTCCAGGTCTTGGGAGGTTTTTTATGCTATATGATTGTGTTTTTTCTTTATTTCATTTTTCTTTAGTTGTGATTTATTTTGGGTCATGACAAGTTTAATATCAGAGCTCTAGGTTTATTAGACTTATGAGTCAAGGTCAGGGTGTCTAGTAGAGTCTTGTGGATCGGTGTGTAGATGTCCACACCTATCTCTTAGAGTCTACGGGATACTCTTTAGTAAAATATTCACGTCTTAATTCTGATTAGTGTATTTATTTGTATTTCCCACTTTGAAAGTGTCTAATCTACTTCTTCTATGCAAATAAAGATTACAAGGTCTAGATGATCCATGAGAGAGCCTGAGTGTGTTGATGTGGCTCCCACTCATGGTCAAGGCAGAGTTCATGATCGAGCCAAAGGTTGAGGACTTACTAGAAGGGTAGCTTCACCCAGAGGGTAGCCGAGGTTAGCTTCTCCAAGCGATGCATATAAGCCAGAGAGGCCTATAGGTCCTATTCATCCACCCTCAGCTACAATACCTACACCCTCAGTTTAGGAGTTACTATTGAGGTTATTTTCTAGATTGGAGGGAGCTCTTAAAGCCACTGCTACAATTGAGATACCGGCTTATGCAACACAATGTAAAAACCTAATTTTTTTTGAAATATCCTTATAATTAGCCTTATATGATGTACTACAGGTCATGGTTATGTCTTGTATCCACGGGTTGAGTCTATGTGGCCAAACGTAAAATGGGCTAGTTGGTGGCCTAGAGGGACAGTTTTGGTAGTGTACTTCTAACGGTCACAACATATGATGTGGGATGAACCATGTGGGACGCTACATATCAAATTGAAGCTCTTTGCGTTAGCTTTGCAACTCAATGGATTTCACACAATTTGGAGTTTTGATGAGGGAGATATGGCCCAAACAGTGAGACTGTCTGAAATTCGGAAGACATTGGAGACAATCTCAGAAATATGGCTAAGGGAACAGAGCGTGAAACTTTGCACAGTACATGTGGGGTCTTGTGGGATGCTCCAGTGTGATAGGGGTGACCTGGAACCACCCCTAAGACAAGTTTAGGACCACGAGACCTTGGACGGCTCATTTATCCTTAGAGGACCAATTTGTTGTCCCGTCAAGTTGGACAGTGGCTAGCCCAAGCCATGGCCATGTTTGGGAGGCTAAGTATAGGTTCACGGAACCTCCACATGGCCAGTCACACCCCCAAAAAGTCCGTCAACATGTTCGTGAAGTGTTACAGAAAGTCCTCCGAGAGTTCGCACTGAACATTTGTCTAAGTGTTGGTTGATGGAGGGTTGAACGACTCATGTACAATGAAATGGGAACTGTAGATGCCATTCCACTCTTCTTAGTCTCGTAAAGTTACATTTTGTTAATGCTATTTTTGTGAGTTAACATTTCCTTAAGCCCCGTTTTTGGTACCCTAAGGTCTCCTAAACCCCTAAAACATTCCCCAAACCCTCATTCATCCATTCAAACTCTCCTACACTTTCTCTTAAAATCCTAGGACTCTCTTGGCCTCCATTGAAGTAAGCTTGGGAAATTCGGGGAAGAAGACCTTGACTAAAGTTAACCTTTCTAATTGTTGGTGGAATTAAGGTATGAGGGACGTGATTCAAGGATCCCCTTTCATCCTTGAAGATCCTAAGAACCCTACCTCTTTAAATTTGAATTCAAGATTTCAATTAGTTATGGTTTCTTTCAATATTATTATAGATTAATGTTAAGACTTGAGTGCTATAGATTTTAGGTGATTTAAGCATGATTTTACACTTGAATTCATGGATGGTTATTGCAACCCCTATTTCTCAACTTGCATGTTCAATTTCCTAATTTAATTAAATACGGGTAACTGGCATTATGACTTATTCATAGATTTCTACATGGTTTATGATCAATTGTCTTTCAAATTTTTAAATTAGGTTTGAATTCCATTACCCATGATCTTGACATTCATTCATGACATGTACATGTTATTTGTTCCTATGGAACCCATGATGGAAACTGTTGATGAAATTCATGTATTCAAGTAATGTTATGACTTGTGATCACAATGTCCCATGCCATGGCTCTTTGAGCATAACGGGTGCTTGCACCATAATGACATGTAATGATGCTTGCTTGCAAGCCCATGTAGATGAGCTACTCCATTGCATTGACATGGAATGATCATGAAATGTTTTCTTGAAACTCATGAGGCCGATGGCCTATGCATGTAAATGATTCTTGAATGAATGATTTGACATGACTAATGATGTATGATTTTTAAAGAATATTGTCTCTTGTTTTACATGAAGCATGCATATGTATACAGACGTATTCTCGTGGGATGAGACTTAGTTCCGAGAGAGTAGGTGGAAAAATAAGGTTTATGCAAGGCCCCACCTATTCTGTCAAACCATGTTCCACCATGGGTATATAAATCCCCCGATGGGGATTTCATGTCATGTTTATCCCTTGTTTAAGGGTGTCATGGGCTCTACTTGGCAGGTAGGCCGGTTACGGATATTGACTCATTCGGGTCACTCATGTTGTCGGTTGAGGTTACATCACCGCTATATATGAATCTAGGATTTGCATTTCATACATCATGGCATGGGATATTATTATACTACTCTTTGGCTACAAGCAATCCTTTTGTATATTGTCCCCTTGTCATGTTGCTTGGTCATGCTATACTTGTCATATGCATTGCATGCCCGCATACTTAGTGTTTA
>JBCEWC010014073.1:0-14620 GCA_038996855.1 Solanum aculeatissimum
AAACAAAATAAGTAACATATATTATTAATCGAGATAAAAAATAACATATTACCTCGATAAATTATTTATTTAACTGTTTCAGTGATGATTTTACTATGTCAACAACAACATACCCAATGAAATCCCACAACTACTTGATTTTATATTATTTATATTGATTATTTCTTCAACTATGATTTTATAATATTACCCCTGATAAATCATTTTTCTTATTATATAGAAGTGTGAAGAAGAAGACAACTATTGAATGACATGCCTATATAAGATGCTTGCTTAAGCAGGCAGAACATCTATCAATGTCGCATAAATCTAGACTAAATTTTCTTTTTAAAATAATTTAGTTGACTCTTGAAATTCGACAAGATACTATAACTCATAAGAATTAACAACTAAGAATATTTGAAAATTATGTAACAAATTTGGTTGACTCTCTAATTTCATATGTGCCATTTATATTGGAACAAAAAGAATAACTTATAGTATTACTTAAAAATGACGTAAAAATAGTATAAGTCTTAATAAATTAACTATAAAAAATATTTAAGAATCAAATAAGAAAGTTGGTTGACTCTCTTAATTCCATATACTCCGTGTAAATTGGAATAGAAATAGTACCATATATTATTTTAAAATGACGTATAAAATACTATAAATCACAATAAATTAATAACTTGAAATATTTTATTAAAAGAAATGCATACAAAAATTTAATTGACTATCCAAATTTCATGTATATTGCATAAATTGAAATAAGAAAATAATATGGGAGATCTTAGTAGCTCAGTTGATTGGCTACCTGAAATCACCCTCCCCATTTCCCCTACCCCATTTTTAAATAATAATTTTCTAACATATTGTCGGTTAATAAATTTGAGATATCTTTGTATATATAGAACTTGTGCATATACAATAATTACATAAAGAGAACGCTGGGATTTCTCAATATATTTTTATTAAAAGAGTAATGCCAGAGCTAGTTTAATTTGTTCAATATATACATATAATCTATTGTTATTTATTTGCATTGGCAAGCTTACGCTTGTTATACTTAACTTTCATCCAATTGACACTTACGGAGGTTCCTTCCTTGACCTTCTTCAATCCTGCAGAGGCAACAACCTTTGTTTTCTCCATTCCTCTTTCAAACTTATCACTAAGTTTTTTTGATAGCTTTGGCCGATCGCCGAGAGTCTTCGAATTGTCGGCGCTTCCCCATGGATTACCCATATTTTTGGATTTTGTTTTTCTTCACCGCCACTACAAGAGAAAAGTTTTTTGTTTTTTTTTAAGAAAAGTTTTCTTCGGGGAATGGACAAGCTTCTGTTTAGGTTTGCCTTACAATAATGATGGACTAGAATGGGTGGAGAAATGAATGGCCTGTATTCGAATATTAGTATTCATGCACTCCTCAACTCAATGTTTATTTAATTATTTATTGAACAAATATGGTTTACAGTTATACGAAGAGAAAAACAAATTTAATTTAAAATTTAGTGCAATGAAAAACTTTCCTTTTCTCTTTAACTAATTTTAGGTTTTACTTTCTAATAATGATAAATAAAAACAAAAAAAGAGAAAGAAAATTATGTGATCATGCACGTGAAAGATGTAATTCGTATCTTATGCAAATTTTTCTTTGTTTTCTCATTTCTTCCTTAAATTCTCATTTTTATATTTTCCATCTCTTTATTCATGTTGTTTCGATTAATTATCCTTCTCATCTCTGCAAATTTATGTTGATAAATATTATTAGTATATTAAAAAGAATAATATTTACATATGCTATAAATTTTTATTAGAATTAATTTTATATGTATATATATATATATTAACGGCTCTCTCCTATCTCTAACGGCTAGCAACTCTTGAGGCATCTACTTGTAACCGGCTTAATGGCGGAAGTGTTGCTGGCCGGCCTACCAAGGCCACCGGACCAAGCTCTACAATTAAGCACCCTGAAGGCCGCCACTATTCTTCAGGACTCTCAACCTAATTCCTCGAATCTGCATATAAATGGAGAAAAGAATAGTGCAATTTTCGCCCAAGGAATTGCTAGGGAGTCATAATACTCAAGCTGGAGAACAAAATACGATGACCACTGCGAATGTAAGTGGCGTTGAGTATATTTTAACTAACGCCAACTTGAGCTCTGACCCCCTTAAGGAGTCAACACAACTCATTATGCAAACTCGAGCAGATGCCATCAATCTTGAAGGTGTAAATATAATGCAGAAACAGAAGAACCCAGTAATTGGAATGTCAACCTGGATACCCTAACACTCTGCAAAAGGGATCTGGAAGCTCGGAGAATGGCTCCAAATCAAGTACACCAACAAATAGCTTCTCCTTCCAACCAACCTTTAGGTGAAGATATTGGCAAACTGGATGGTGATGTGAAAGACTCTAGGGTCCAATCCACCAATCAAGGTATAACTATGATGGATAATGGACAACAACTTAACAAAGAAGAGTCGGTTGATGGTCCTAACACTCAGAAAGAGGCAAGGATTACAGGTAAATCCTTTAATCTTAATCCTTCCACTAGTTGTGATTCTGACAATGTAAAGCAAGATTCAAAGACTCCCTCACAAGCTGTTACAAGAGATTGAGATAGTACTACTATAAAATATATTCCACAAGAGAAGAAGAAACAAATATCTGATGGTAAGAAAAATATGAAACACAAATCAGGTCCTACATCCTCTTATCCAAAAATGTCAAATAATTTCATAAAACTTAGCCCTAATAACCAGAAAACCATTTCCAAGAGTATTACTCTCAATCAATACTGATATTATCAAACATAATCCTCTAGCTCAACCTATTCAATCCCCCAAGAATGAACATGGAGCTGAACAAACTCCTTATATAATGACCCAATCATATGCTGCTAGATTAAGAGCTAACCAAGCCAAAAATGAAGTCCGATAAAACTTTTCAAACCCAAAAAAACCACTAAGCAAGGCTTACCTACTTTATTTTCAACAAAGAAGACTTTCTGGTGAAATTAGCTGATAACTACAAGTTTATCCTAATTGGTAAATTTAGTAGCACTATGCCTAAAGTGGACTTGATAAAGAACAACTTCATTGTTGAAACTCAGTTAACTGTAGGTTTCAAGATATCTCATTTAATGACAGACATATTTATATTGACTTGGATAATGAGCTAGATTATATCGCTGTCTGGACCAAGCAGAAAATGTACATAGAAGGACAAAACATGAGGATACAAGCCTGGACTCCTACCTTTTATCTAAAAGAGGAGACTCCTATTGTTTCTATATGGGTTATTCTTCCAGACATCCCTAGACACTTCTACAAAAAAAGAGTTTGTGATAGCTTTTTGTCCCCCTTAGGTAAAGTTTTGTATCTAGATACTGCCTCTATCCAAAAAATAAGAGAAAGTGTAACGAACGCAAAAGTTCAGATTGATCCTACTAAGGAAAGACCCTCTCATATTTGTTTAGACTTAGGCGAAGAGGATATTACTCAAGGAAGATGACAATCCATTCAATGTGAAAGTGTTCTTGACTACTGTTCCTATTGAAATAACAAGGCCATGTAGTTGATATTTGCACTATCAAGAGAAGGGATGATGAGTACAAAAGGAGAAAGGAATTGGAAGAAGGAAAAAAAAACCAACAAAAAATGTATCCACAAGTGCAGAGTCTTAACATTAATCAAAAACCTAAAAGAAATCAAGATGCAAGTGGATCCTTAAAGGCAATGACTAATAGCCTCAACAAATGAGTAGCGATGATCAAAAGGAGTAATGGCACACACAAAAAAGAGGTTTAATTAAAATTAGCAACCTCAACATCATAATAAAATCTACAGGCCTATGGTAAATCAAAAGAAAGATGAGGAAAATTAACACCAAAAGGTTACATTGGAGGTAGGTAAGGAACCTAATACTTCTAACAAGATAATTGGTGTACAATTGCAGGATCAACAACATAAAGAAGTAGAGGACCAAATCATTCAGCATAAGGGCAATGAGATGAACAACCAGCCAATACTTCCTGAGTAAAATCAAGTACATATTTCAGGTGTTGACTCAATGCTCCTCACTATCCAAAATTCCCTTCTCAGTGATAAAATAATTATTTTAGATGAAGTTGAAGGGGGAAAGGATGGTGGGAATCAAGAGGAAACTCTTAATCTGCAGGAAGGGGCACCAAAGGGGGAAGGGTTCTGTCTCATGTTCTATTTAAGAACCCTATGGATGACCTTAGAGAGGACTATAGAGCCCCTGCTGCCCCTATACACCAACATTATTCAACAATCTTCTCTTGATAATGCCAACAATGCTGTTGTACAAAGTCCTAAGGGAGGTATGGCAAAAGATATAGGTTCTGTAGCTAGCACCACTAAACAAGCTTCTACTACTAGGAAAAATAAATTGAGCAAAAAAAGAAATGATTCTCTAAAAAAAAAAGAAGGAAACTTAGGGGGAAAAAGGGAACAACTCTAGGGTACTGCTAATTCTGAACAACTTATGTTGAGTATCTCCATCCTTAAATCTCAAGACACCAGTCAACTGGACAAACCCCCTTAATAATTTGGCTCTTTATTTCTGTCCCAAAAGTTCTTTATCAAATCTGCCTATTAATGATGACTATGCTATAATTAACTCTGAAGATGAGGGGGAGATTAATACTTTCCAAGAGGATGATAAATAGGAGAATGATGAAACATGTGAACAACTCATCAGAGCCTTCAACCCCTCTAACTCAAAGTACCTTGAAGATGAATTGCAACAAGTCACTAACAACCAATGTTTATCTCTAAGAGGTACCACAAAACCAGGTTCTTTACCAAACTTGGTAATATTATTAGTTTTGACCCTGTAAGAAGGCCTATTACCAGGTTGTACCAATCTGAAAAGCCTCAATGATAAATACTATCATTCTGGTAACTCTCATCTTCAAAGCTCTAGATTGTACCTCAACATGGATTATGCAATCCATAATCCTAATGGTAAAATATGGATTCAATGGAATCATGATATATATTGTTAGGTTCTTGATATGTTTGATCAACACATATCCTGTGAGATCAATCATGTCATGGTTTCACAAAAGTTTATAGTCACATTTGTTTATGCTAAATGCAAGGATAGTGTGAGAAGAACTTTGTGAGACAAGATGTTAGAACAAGCAGACACTACTTCCCCTTAGTGCACTGTTGGTGACTTCAATATGATTTCTTCCCTAGAAGAAAAGTTAGGAAGGACCCCTTATAACATGAATAAAAGCTTTGAATTTATTAGTGTTATAGGGTCTTGTGGTCTCTTGGACTATGGTTTTAGTGGGTAGAAATACACTTGGTCTAACCTGAGAGGTATCTTGTTCAAAATATGGAAGAGACTGGACAGAGCAATGATGCATGATAAATGGTTGGACTTTATGCACCCTAAAATACCATCACTCACCTGCCTTCTGTAGGTCCAGATCATTGTCCCTTCCTCAATGAAATGTTAGAGAAAAATCACAATGCTATGAAGTACTTCAAATTTCTCAACTGTTGGACTGAGCATCCATTTTTTATGTAAACAGTTAGCACTTACTAGAGTGGGAACACTAACAACTCTATCAATCCCATACATAATTTTAAGCTTAAGTTGAAAAGATTGGCAGTAACTCTCAGCAAATGGTCTAGGAGTGAATTTGGGGATATTTATGCTTAAGTTAAAAAGTTCGAGGAGAAAGCTATATCTGATGAATAGAACTTTATAAATTTGGAATCTGAAGAAAACATGATCAGGTTGCATGCTATCAATGCTGAATACATCAAGTTTCTTAAGATGGAAGCTTATATTCTTAAACAGAAGTCTCAGTTACATTGGTTTAAAAAAGGTGATGTGAATTCCAAATACTTCCATGTCGTAATGAAAGGAACGAGAAGAAAATTGTACATTCATAGGATCCAAGATGATGAGGGTGAATGGATTGAAGAGGATGTGACTGTTGCTAATGCAACTTGTGATCACTTTCAACATATTTTCACTAGAGAGGAAAAGGTTATTCAAGATGAAGTCCTCAATTGCATCCCTAAATTAATTTCTGAGGACTAGAATAGAATTCTGCAAGCTATGCCAACTATGGAGGAACTAAAAAATGTGGTTTACTCTATGAATCCTAACTCTGCTGCTGGTCCTGATGGAATGAATGTCCATTTTTTCCAATTTTTCTTGAGTATCATAAGCAAGAATATGCTTGCAATCATTCAATCATTCTTTTATGGTCACCCTATGCCTAAATACTTCTCTCACACTTATTTGGTCTTACTCCCAAAAGTGAACCATCCTAATAAATTCAGAGTTCAGACCTATCAATCTCAATACTTTTCAACAAAATCATTTCTAAACTTTTGTGCCTTAGAATTTCTCTCCTTCTTCCTAATCTTATCTTTCCCAATCAATTTGGCTTTATGAAAAATAGAAACAAATCTGAGAACATTATGTTAGCTCAGGAAATCATTCATTAGATTAAAAATCCTAATGTTGGGAGGAATGTGGTCATCAAGTTAGACATGGCCAAGGCCTATGATAGGGCTCCTAGTCCTTTATTTTCATGGTTTTGAGGAGAATGGGGTTTGGAGAGGTCTTTATTGATATGGTGTGGAGAATAATGTCCAACAATTGTTACTCTGCATTTGATATGGTGTGGAGGATAATTTCCAACAATTGTTACTCTGTAATTGTTGATGGCTCAAGACATGATTTTTTTCCACTCTATAAGAGGTTTAAAGCAAGGAAACCCCATGTCACTAGCCCTATTTATTTTAGGTGCTAAAGTTCTTTCCAGACTTATGAATAGGCTTCATCTTAACCCCCTTTATCATGGCTTCTACATGGAAAAGAGGGGACCCCAGATTAGCCACCTCAGTTTTGCAGATGATGCTATAATTTTTACCTCTGGTAGGAAAGCTTTTTTAAATCTTATCATTAAGACCTTTGCTCAGTATGAGAAAGTCCCAGGATAGATAGTAAACAAGTCTAAAAGTCAGTTCATGATCCCCTCTAATGCTTTCAAAGCTACTATGAATAGGATAAAAAAGATCACTGGCTTTGGTCAGAAACAAAGTTCCATCACTTATTTAGGATTCACTCTCTATATTAGAAGGCAAAGGATTATGTATTCATTGATTTGGTAGCCAAATTTATTACCAAAATCAGTGGATGGAAAACCAGGATGCTTAGTTATGGAGGAAAAGCTACTTATGAAACATATCATCCAATTTATACCTATTCACCTATTATCAGCTGCCTCTCCACCTAGCACTTCCCTCAAGCAAATTTAGGCTTTGACTGGTTAATTTTTCTAGGTATAGAAAAGTGACAAAAGAAGGTATTATTGGGCTTTTTGGAAAAGCCTTAGTTACCCCTATGATGAAGGTGGTGTTTGGGTAAGGATGTTTTCAGATGTTGCCCTTTCCTTACAATATAAACAATGGTGGATTTTCAGGTGTAAGTACATTTTATAGGGAAAGTTCTTAAAGGCTAAATACTGTCAGCGATCCAATCCTATTAGTAAAAAATGACACTCAGGACAGTCTATTACCTGCAAAAATGTGATGATCAACAAACATATACTGGAAACTCGTATTAAGTGGCAGATCAACTTTGCTTCCTGTATATTTTAGTAGGATAACGGGTTGGGTATTGGCCCTTTGAGTAGCTTCAAAACAGATGATAATAGGCCCAATAAAACTGTAGTCTCCACCTTTCTGATGAATGGCTAATGGGACCAACAAAAAATCATAATTCTATCCCTTCTCAGCTTATGCAAACTATACTTGCCTTCCAGATTCAACACAAGCCTGGCATCCCTGATTTTCCTATTTGGAAGCCTAATAGCAATGGAAAATTCAAATTTATTTTTTAGCTTGGGACACAATAAGGGAGAAGAAAGATAAGTTCCCTATTAATTCTCATATATGGCACAAGTTTATCGCTTTCAAATGATCCTTTAATTTATGGAGAACCTTGAGAGGCAAATTACCTACTAATGAGAGGATTGTCACAATCCAGCTTAGTGTTGTTGCTATCCAATTCCTAGCCAGGACACCATAGAGCATATTTTCTTAACTAGTAGCCTTGCTAGGAAAATCTTGGCTCTTTTTGCTTCTGTGGGGTTTAGCAATGACTATAATCATTTGAGGAACCTATTGATAAGATGGTGGACATATAAATCCAAAATTGAGGCTAACAAACTTATTCTCCGATCAACCCCCATTTTCATTTGTTGAAACTATGGAAAAACAGATGTGCTGTTAAATATAGGGAAAAAAACTCTAGCTTTGCTAAAGTTAAAAACCTGATCGGTAGAAACACTTATCTCCTGATTACATCTACTTTTCCACACATTACCTGGTCTACTAGTTGGAAGAATTTGATCCAATCAGTGAAGAGTTTTTTTCATGAGACCAAGGTCACTATGGTCCCTTGGAAGAAGCCTCCAAAAGATATGGTTAAACTTAACACAAATGGCAGTGCTCTTGGTAATCCTTGAAGATTGGGAGCAGGTGACATTCTTAGAAACAACTAGGGTGATTATATCTTTGCCTTTACTACACCTTTGGGTGTAGGTACCAATAATCAAGAAGAAATGGGAGCAGCTGTTTTGGTTTAAATTGGTGCCTACAACTGGGTTACAACATAGTCATACTTGAGGTGGATTCAGAGCTTATTATGAGATGTATCAACCAACACACCAATCCTCCATGGTAGATTCAATCTATTTTGGCTAAGATTCAACATCTCATCAACCAGCTCCAAGACTTTAAGTGTACTCACACTCTGAGAGAAGCTAACTACACAACTGATGCACTGTCCAAACACAGTTATTCCTGCAATACTCCTCAAATATTCTTCTCCACAAAGCAGATGCCTAAAGAAGCCAAGGCACACTTGCAGTTAGACAAGATTGAAATGCCAAACTTTAGAAGAAAGAAGCTGAAGAGAATCAAGAAGCCTCCTTGAGTTATAGGTTTTATTTTTTCTTCCTTTTGTTGGTTTTTTTAGCTGTAAAGGGAGAGTCTCCCTAGTAAAGATCAATCCTGATCCCGATGGATCATTCCTTTTTTCGATATATGAAATAGGGGATGCTTTCCTAGATTGATGTAATGAGAGGAGACCTCTCTTAGGCTAGTTCTAGGTTTTCTTCTTTTTAGTATGAGGATTAAGTTATCCGACCTTAGTAGGTTGGAGGACTTAGGAACCAACATTGGATGAAGGTAAGGTTTATGTCACCCTCTTTGTACTTTTGTTTGTTTTTATTAATAATAAGGTCTAGGGATGCCACTGACTCCCTCAAGGGTCACTAAAAGTTTTTAAAAAATCAATTATAGATTTGTCATCCTTGATAGCAACATTCATCTCGACTTTTTTGTTTTGGTCAAAATATAACTTATTACCAATATTAAAATTGTTTTTGGTAAAATAAATAATCTTTGTGGATAATTGTTGTCTTTATGATTATTGTTATTATTCCTCATTCTTGTTTATTTGGCATTGTCATTGATAGAAAAATTAACATGATCTTTTGGATATGAATTTTGAGTGAAGTACTCATGAAATAGGGAGGAACACACAGTTAGTGAAGAAAACTGAAAAAATTGACTTTCTGTTTCTTCTTCTTTTTTTTCATTGCTGAATTTTATATTATTTAAAATTTTTGCAAGATTTTGGCTCTTAATTTTATATTAGAAGAGTTTGTTGAATCTGGTGTATACGCCATGTGAAATATTCTTAAGGACAGAGTCATAAACATACGTCAAGCTATGAGAATCTCCCAGAAATGAAATATTTTCCAACGATCTTACAAATAATTTTTTCATGGTCCAATATCTTGAGCCATGATGACACCTACTATAACCCACTAGTAGGTAAGTCAACCCACAATCCGAAATAACAAGTAGTAGACTTAAGGGTAAAGACTAAATAAAAGCAACTAACTTAAATACAAAAATAGAGAAGGGATAAATTGAAAACAATCCTAGTATATATATATATATAGAGAGAGATAGATAGATAGAATAAAGAACCTATTCTAGAACCTGAAAGTCATATGTACAGAGCTAGTACCAAACAAATACAAGTCCAAAAGTGGACCACACAAAAAAATAGACTTGTTTCAAAATGAAAAAGACTAGTCAACTATATATAAATAGAGATTGGTATGAAACAAGATGCAATAAACTCACCCTCGTTTCTGAATAAGACAATTACTAGCTCGATCTTAGTGTTGGTAGTTTGTGCTCAACCTGCATCACAAAAACAGATGAAAAGTATAGTGTGATTATCAAAACAATAGGTACTAAGTAGGCATCATAGGCCATTTGCGCGAAAAAAGTAAAAGTAAAACAAAATGCTAAAATTTAACACAAATCGAGGTCAAGAACGAAATGCACACAAGCGTACTAAGGACAAAAAAAAACTAAGCACAACTAACTAAAACCTAATTGGGCTCCCATATGTCCAAAACGTAGACTCGTGCGCAAGTTTCAGCAAAATCTATATGGATCCCCATAAGCCCAACATGCATAGAAAATATCTATAACTTCGGATAATTGAGCACGGTGAATGCAGAGAAAAAATGTGTGTAGCCCAGACTAAGAACCGAGATAAAACCTTTAAAAGAACTAATAAAATTTGGACACTAAGTATCAACTCTATAGAGAATATGCACCATCAAAATGAAAAAGCACAGAGCTTGGATCTCAAACCATGGATGAGGTCTCCCAAATGAACCAATAGAATTAGGACATAGCATATCAACTCCATAGAGGATAAGAAATCACCAAAATAAGAATGTATAGAGCTTGGACTTAAATCACAGATGAAATCTCTCGAAAGAATAAGTACAATGTTGCTGAGTATGTCCATACTAGCTATCATCATAAAACCATCATGAAATGTCGTGCACACTTAAAATCAAAATAACACTCTAAGTCCAAATCGAATCTAATCTTAACCACCGAACAAAACTTGATATCATAATAATGAATCATAAGGGACAAAAAAGGCTATTATGGATAAAATATCATCGAAGATGAGTTACTACCTACATAAGGCACACTTTATCAAATCAAAGTCTGCTACATTAATTTACAAGGATCTAAGCCGTCCGATACAAATTTAGAGCAAAACTAAGGCCTATCAACTCTAAAATGTGCAAGCCTATGGTAGTTACTAGTCTATGCCTAGACTAAGGCCAAACATGCTCAAAATCAACAAATAAGTACACACCAACATACCACAAGGTAAGGATGATTAAAAAAGAGGACAATAACGGACCAGACACACTCCAAATCATAATCATGAAACTTTTTCCTTTTGAATGACCTCCAAACACTACCATGCTATAAAAATGAAATCACAATATCAATACAATTATTCAGACATAAAAAATACATAGAATAAGGATGGATCAAAATTCAAATCTAAAATAAAAATATGTGACCCCCATTGAAAATCCCAAAATTGACTATATAAATAGATCCTAATTAGTTTTCTAAACTTGTGTCCCAAAATAAAACTCAATTCAAGGCTCAAAATAGTTCAAGACAAAAAATGCAAAAAATCATCATTTATGAGCTAATAGAAAAGGGTTGGAAGCTCCTTTGGAGTAAAATTGCCTTGAATTAGGGTCCCCCCGCAAGTCCCCGAACACTTCAATACACTCCCATGAACTCCCTATTTACGCAGTACTTATAGTCACTCAATTTTGGACAACAAAAGTTCTCAAAATCACCATATGAAATTTTGGGATGAAGGATGATTGGGGTATGCCTTCATTTAATAGAAAAAATCTAAGACCTTAATCGAGAACGCGACCAAAGTGGTCCCACAAACATAGAGGTTCACTAGACTGACCTTTGTGAATATGGAATGTCTACTACAAAGGTAGAGGGAAATTGCCCACTACCTCATGAATATGGCTGGCTAGCTTCCAAGCTCAAAGGCAAATAGGACCTAGTCTCCATGAACAGGGGCAAGGTGCCTATGAATATGAAGGGCGCGCAAAAATGCTCTGCACTAGCTGATTCATTGTAGTGATTTTCACTAAGTTCAAATTCTCAGACAAAGTGCTTACGATTTATTCAAAATCTCATGCCCACAAATGAACTATGTTATCCCTACCAAATTCGACTTTCTAGACTCAATGGCGAAGTCCGAATTTCCAAAGGAGGCCATTAAATAGAAAAATGGGTCTCATATACACCCAAGTGCCATTTTAACCAACTTTCATGAGGGGGCTAAGGATTATCTCAGAAGCTTCAGGAACAACACAAAAGGTTGTTCTAGTCTAGAGTTGATATTTTGAAACTAATTGCATTGATAGAATTCTCATTTACTACACATTTATTAAGAATGTTGACTAGGTTCAAACATAGGCCAAAAGTTAAAAGCTAAAATACCTAATGGAACAAACTTGCATTGAAAGCCGTAGAAACAAAACTGACCATGCCACTAGCCTAATATGACCCCTATAGAGCTAATAGAACTATGCATTCTGAGGCTGTTAACCTGATGTTTTAACTAAAGTTGCCTATTTATGTTTTAAAAGCCCCAAAACACATAAACTTGCATAGAATCCAAATGAACGACCAAGCGACCGAACCGTCAGTATTAGTAAATCACAAATGACTTGGCATCACTATAAGAGTGCTATAATGATTAAAGTAAGGCATTTACCACAAAAAAAAAAAGCTCTAGAGTGTCACTATAACATCCACTGCTAAAAAAAAGTTTCATCCACAAAACTAAGATACCATGAAGGCTCAAATAAGTGGGGGAACTACTCCTGCATCTCTTGCTCAGTCTCCTAGGTTGCCTCTTTGACTGGAAAATTCCTCCAATATACCTTGATTACAAGAATGGCTCTCAAATACTAACATTTCATATCTTTGTCTATAATAGTGATAGGCTTGTCCAAGAATGTTAAACAACCATCCAACTTAACAAAGTCACGTTGGAGCACATGAGAATGATTAGGAATATACTGGCACATTATTAAAACATGGAAAACTATTAATTGCTGAAAATGCAAGAGGTAGGGCCAATTTATATACAACATCACCAATAGTCCTCAAAATCATCGATGGTCCAATATAATTAGGGATGAACTTGACCCGCTTTTAAATCTTATCATGCCCTTTATGGGTGATATTCGTAGGAATACTCAATCATCAACTCCAAAACTTTAAGGCCATCATATAGATCAACATAACTCTAGTGCCTACTCGTAGCTGACCTCAACTTATCTTGAATCACACAGTCTATAGCTATGTCCATGACTTGGAATCGAGTGTGATGATATTTGCCTTAACCCACCAAGACAAGTCAGCCTAAACAATGATATAAAAATAAAGAAGAAGAAAAATGGAAATAATAATCTATTATGAGGTAAATAATATGATAAGAGAATCATAAATCTAAAATCAACCTAAGACTGGTGTCACATGTACAGGACACTATGTTTAACAAAACTAAAAAAGAAATACTATAGGTGTCAATGTCTCGGATCTAAAATAGAACAAACATAAGATGAAAGGATCCTTGAGAGACTATTGAATGGACAAGCTACTATGTCTCAGGTAATCTGTAAGCTCAATCCAAGGTATGAAAGGAATATTTACATACCTAAAAAGCTCAATCCACTTTGAAAATAATTGGAAGAAAATTAAATTTTGATGGTTGAGCCAAATTCCTAGTTTGAAGTTTCCAATGGATGTCTTAGGAGGACACACTTAGAGAAAACATAGTAATTTGAGTCATAAGTGAGAATGACGAGAAATAATAGGGGTTGAGATAGTTACTATGAATATGTTAGGCCAAAACATCATAATTTAGGGCTTAGAGCAATAGGAAAAGTTGAAAATACCTTGATAAAAATATTCCAAATAGGGTCTAGGAGACCTATCTACGATCTATGGATCCATTTCCATCAAATTTGTCCATAAAGAATACCGACTAAACCATAGATGGATGAAATTGGTAACGGTCAATTTCCATCAAATAGAAGAGACTCCATACAAAAATAACATAGAATGTAAAAGCCCCAAAAGGCCGACTTATACATAGTGTCTAAAATACATAACAAGAATGAAAATGGTGGAGACACGAACTAAGGGCTCACTACAAAATACTAGTCTTAAACACTGTGAAACTAGCCATAAGACAGTGGAGGAGTAACTGTCCCTACATGATTAAATCATGTAGGCAAAATATGCGTTAGACTTTCAGAATGTAATAAGTATGGGAGACTATGTGAGCTACTACATAGAATCCAGCATAACCTCCTACGCTGGCAGGGGGAGACCACTTGCCAGGTGGAACTTCATCACTTCTCATGCATCTATATAACATAAATGGCCTACATGGATCCACTAGCCTAGCCTACAAGGGCTCCTATGGTGACATATACGAAACGACCTAAAAAGTTCCTAAAAATGTGCTTCGAAAGTTACCGGAAACTTGTTTTAGCTATATCTAAAAATCCGTTTCATTTTTTGAAAATATGACTTCATATACTTGTTTAGGGGGTCAAATGGAGTGGGAAATGGGTCTCACCCGAATTTTAGAACGACCGTATCAAAATTCAAAATTT
>JBCEWC010014074.1:0-14619 GCA_038996855.1 Solanum aculeatissimum
TCATGCACCTTCAATTGTCGGGAAGCATAGGCTATCACCTTACCATGTTGCATAAGCACACAACCCAAACCAATATGCGATTCATCACAATAAATCACAAACCCATCTAAACCATTTGGCAAGGTCAAAACTGGAGCCGATGTAAGTCGATCCTTCAAAGTTTGGATCTCTTCTCACATTCATTAGTCCACACAAACTTGGCTTTCTTTTGAGTCTATTTAGTCAACGGAGATGCTATAGATGAAAAACCCTCAACAAACCTTCTATAATAGCCAGCCAAACAAAAGAAACTTCTAATATCCGAAGGAGTCAATGGCCTAGGCCAATCCCTTACCGCTTCGGTTTTCTTAGGATCAACCTTGATGCCGTCACTGGACACCACATGACCAAGAAAGACAACTTCTCCTAACAAAAAATCACACTTGCTAAATTTGGCATACAATTGCTTTTCTCTCAAGGTTTGGAGAGCCAACCTCAAATGACCCATATGTTTTTGTTCACTATGTTATTAAATCAAGATATCATCAATAAAGACTACCACAAAATTATCAAAAAATATCTTGAACACCTTATTTATGAGATCCATAAATACCGCCAGAGTATTAGTCAACCCACATCCGAAACAAGCACCCGTGACCTTTCTACATTCACCCGTATGGTTTTGCCCCACATTGACCACAACGAGGAAACCAGGGACCAACCCCAACTTCTGCCTTAGAAGAAGACACTTAAGTAGCAATTCTCATGTTAGAGCCTTGGCCTTGTTGGAAATGGCCAAATCCACCACCCTTGACGTTTGAGAACCCACCATCAAGTCGAGCCTTCTTAGCCTCATACACCTTTCTCTCTTTCAACTTTTCACCCTCGATTTATTTGGCATAAGTCATAAGCCTTAAGATATCCATCTCCTTAACAAGCATAGTCGTTCGGCACTCCTTCAGTACCAAATCTGATACACCCGAGATGAACTTATGCATTCTTGCACGGGGATCCGAGACAAGCATAGGAGCATACTTGGAGAGTTTTGTAAACTTGAGGGAACAGTACCTCACTATAATGCTACCCTATCGGAGATTAATAAACTCGGTCATTTTAGCCTCTCTAAGCTCAAGAGGGAAGAACCGATCAAGAAAGGCCACTTTGAATTCTTCCCATCCAACCTTGAAATCCATCACCCTCTCAACAAGCCATTGATTATACCATACTTTTGCCACATCCTTGAGTTGGCAAGCCGCCAACTCCACCTTCTCCTCCGAACTAACACCCATAATTATCAACACTTTGGTGAGTTCATCAATGAAATCTTGAGCATCCTCATCGAACTTAGAGCCATAAAATTCCGGAGGGTTTATACGGGTGAAGTCCCTCACCCTTGAGGTCGGAGAAGCAACATTGACAGGGTTAACAGTCTGAGCTTGGTTGGCCACAGCTTGGGCCAACATAGAGACAACATTCCTGAACTCAGCATGGGACACCTGTTCCTCAACCGATGCCCGAGGAGCTTGTTCCTCAACTTCGGGAGCCTGACGGGGGAAGGGAGATCTTCTGGGAGGCATTTTCTAAAAGAGCGACAAACACCACGAGTTTAGAGAAATCTCATAAGATTACAAGGCATGATACAAGAGACAATGAAGTGATAAGTTCCTAAAACGTCGTCATAGCCTCTCCCTCATAGGTATGGCGCGCATCACACTCATGAATGAGACTCTACGTGACGCAGTACGTTGGACTCTGAGGATCATTACAAACTTAGGGCTTTGATACCATCATTGTCATGATCCGGATAGGGGCCTAGATGTGATATTGCAAAGGATAACCCAAAAGTCCTCGATCTAGCTATCATAGCATCATCACACACATCTTCGGTTCGAAAGCGCAGAAGCTAAACACATAACACATAAGCTCTAAGGGAATCGGGACTTTAGACTCAATCTATGGAGATGTTTTCTGGAATGGGATAAGCATGGATTCACATAACACGTAGCAATTATCTCTAAGGGGAAGGGTAAGTAGGATTTAAACTATGGGGGCACATCAGAATTATGGGACTTTCCACATGAGCACATAGTCAATCACAATTCCCCACATTCAAGACATAAGCATAATCAATAACAATTCTCATATTCATGGCTAATAAACATAACTTTCATAATCATAATGTTTAACATAACAAGTCAACATACAAGAGTTTAGATTTGTCCAACAAGCCTTTACATAGATAAAGTGAGGCCTCGCATAGTTTGAGGCTCACCCTTAATACATAAGAAAAGTAAATAGCATTGTAAAGCTAGGTAGATAGAAAGTGGTTATTGCCCTTGAATAAAAGGGCTCACCACTAGCAAGGTCTTCAACAATGATCAAGCATCGTCCTGTAGAATGTGGAAGTCGTCTCCAGTCCCTACATGGTTAGAACATGTAGAAAAAGAATGTGGGCTATCACATAATATGTACTAAGTATGCGGGCATGCAATGCATATGACAAATATAGTATGACCAAGCAACATGCCAAGGGGATAAGTGGTACGAAAGGAATGCACGTAGCCAAGGAGTGATATAACAAAATGCTATGTCATGATGCATGAGATGCAAACCTAGGATCATAATATAACGGGAACGTAACCTCAACCGATAATGGAGGAGACCCAAGAGAGCTACTACCTGGATCCGGAATATTTGCCAAGTAGTACCCTAGTCACCCTTAAACAAGGGGAAACATATAAGTCATCCCATATAGGGAGAAATCCCATGTTGGCACATGGTTTGACGGAAAAGAGTATGGACCCTATGGAGATAGCCCATCCCGACTCCAATCCCTCGGTATTAAGTCTCATCCCATGGGAATACATATACATACATGCAACTTCAAATCGAAAGACTTACATTCTTTTCAAATCATGCATCATTAGTAAGCCCAATCTTGATTACATCACCTAAAATCTACAACACATAAGCTCAATCACTAAATAATTCAAAATATAAAGAACCCATAACTTAAAGAATCTGAAAATCAAAAATTAAAGAGTAGGGTTCTTGGGTCTTCAAGGATGAAAGAAAATCCTTGAATCAAAACCCACATACCTTAAAATTACCAAAGAAATTGAAGAATCAAGTAAGCAAGAATTGTCTTCCCCAAATTTCTTCAAGCTTTCAACAATGGGGGTCAAGAGAGTTTAGGAATTTTAAAAGAGTAATGAGGAGTCTTAGAATGGATGAAAAGGGGTTAGGGTTTGGTTAAGGGGGTTTAGGGGAGCTTAGGATGCCTAGAAGGGGCCTAGGAATTAATTAAATTATGAATTAACCATTAATGAAATGGACAATTAACTGTCACACAGTGTCACATGGCTGAGCTACAGGGACTGTTTACTGGTACACGATTCGTGTACTGGACCGTGAGACCTTCCTTGGTTTCTTCTTCGGCTCGAACTCTTGGGGGACTTTCTATAACACTTCACGGAGGGGTGTCATGGGCTGTGTGGCTTCACACGGACCGTGTACTGGTTCGTGGAGCCACACTTGGAGAAACCAACCCCACACCTTGGCCAGCTCTCTGCCCCACTTGACGGACCACCAAATGGACCATTTGAGGTCTCACGGACCGTGGGATGGAGGCACTTGAAGCCTACTCTCATCAGTTAGCTCTCAGGATTGGCTTCACGATCCATGTGGCGTCACACAATTGTTTTGGCCGTCCCGTTTGATGGGACTTTGGAGCATTTGAAAGACTTAACTGGAGAAGTGTGTCCGCGGTCACTCTCATATTCCGTGTGATAACACATAGTCCGTGTAAGATGCCGTGACACTGACCTTTGCCCACTTTTCATAGTTTGAGCTCCAATACGTGTCGTACCCACCATGACCCACCGCAGGGACATCCCCAACACACCACCGTGTACCTGCAACTACAAAAACAATGACTAATGACAAAATAATATTATTATTTTTTTAAAAAAAAAGCATTGGTTGCCTCCCATGAAGCGCTTGATTTAACATTGCAACACGACGTAACTCCTTTACTACTCAGACTTTATCAAGGTGAACTACCTCCACCATGGAGACGTCAGCAGCAACACCCAAGTACTTCTTGACCCTTTGACCATTAACGTTGAGCCGGTGCCCAGTTTCAGCTTCAAGCTCCAATGCACCATGAGAAAATAATTGAACAACCTTGTACGGTCCAGCCCACCTAGACTTGAGCTTTCCCAGAAATAGCCACAGCCTAGAGTTATATAGTAACACCCTGTCACCCACATTAAAATTGCATGGTGTGATATGCCTGTCATGCTGGACTTTTATCCTGGCTTTGTACAGTGCATCACTATCATACGCGTGGAGACGAAGCTCATCCAACTCATTGAGTTGGTCAAGTCTCAACTTTGTAGCTTCCTCCCAATTCATGTTCAACTTCTTCAAGGCCCATAGTGCCTTATATTCTAGCTCCACTGGCGGATGGCAAGCCTTACCAAACATAAATTGGTATAGGGACATACCAATAGGAGTTTTGTATGCTATATGGTAGGCCCAAAGTGCATCATCTAACTTCCTAGCCCAATCAGTCTGAGATGCGTTTACAAACTTGGCCAATATCTCCTTGATCTCCCTGTTTGAAACTTCAACCAGGCCACTAGTCTACGGGTGGTAGGGTGTGGCGACCTTATGTTGTCGGACTCCATACTTGGCCAGCACTACGCGGAAGATCCTATTACAGAAATGGGTCCCCTCATCACTAATGATAGTTTTGGGAGTCTCAAATTTGGAAAAGATATTTCGCCTCAGAAACTAGGCTACACTCTTACTCTCATTATTCAGTAGTGTCACCGCTTCTACCCACTTTGAGAAATAATCAACCGTCACCAAGATATACCTCATGCTATATGAGCTCACAAAGGGACTCATGAAGTCGATGCCCCAGACATCGAATATCTCAACCTCTAGTATAGGTGTCAAGGGCATCTCCTGGCATCTAGATATATTCCCTTGGAGCTGGCATTGATCACATCCCTACACCAGGTCGTAAGTGTCCTTGTACAGGGTGGGCCAGTAGTACCCACATTGTAGTATCTTTTGGCGGTCCTGGCACTACTGTGGTGGCCCCCACTAGAGAAGCATGACAGGCTTCCATTACACTCATCATCTCTTCCTCAGGGACGCACTTCCAAATTATCCCATCAGCACATGTGTGGAACAAGAATGGCTCATCCCAAAATTACTTGTGCACATCATGAAGAAAATTTTTCTCTGGTGAGAGGTTAGGTCCTTAAGCATGAGGTCACTCACCAGATAGTTAGCATAATCAGAAAACCAAGAAATTAGATCAACAGAAGCTATTAGTACCTACTCATCGAGAAATGAGTCATCGATGGTTAACCAATCATTGCCCCTGGACTCATCCTCCAGCCTATATAGATGATTTGCTACATGATTCTTGGTCCCTTTTCGATCTTGGACCTCAAAATCAAACTCTTGTAACAATAGCACCCATCTAATCAACCTGGGTTTGGCATCCTTCTTATCTATCAGGTACCTCACGGTTGCATGATCAGTGTGCACAATTACCTTCGTGCCTAGGAGGTAGGCCTAGGATTTGTCAAATACATACACTATTGCCAACAACTCCTGCTCAGCGACAGTGTAATTTTTTTGAGCTTCATTCAGGGTCTTGCTGGAATAGTAGATGGGGTGAAAGATCTTGTTCTGCTTTTGACCCATCACAACCCCTACATCAGTTCCACTAGCATCGCACATGATCTCAAAAGGGGCGGACCAGCCAGGAGCAACTACCACAGGCGCAGTAACCAACTTGTGCTTCAAGGTCATAAAGGCTTGCCTGCAGCTTTCATCAAACTGGAACTTAGCATATTTTCCAACACCTTGCACAATGGGTATGCAATCTTGGAGAAATCTTTGATGAACCGGCGGTAGAAGCCCGCATGTCCTAGAAAACATTTTTATAGAGATAGGCGGTGACAACTTTTCAATAACCTCAATCTTCACCTTGTCTACCTCTATGCCTCTTTCTGAGATCTTGTGACCAAGGACTATCCCTTCCTTGACCATGAAGTGGCATATTTCACAATTCAAAACTAGGTTTGCCTCCTCACAACATTGTAGAGCCCTACTAAGGTTAATAGACAATCATCAAATGACTCACCCACTACAGAGAATTCATCCATAAATACCTCAAGGGTGTCCTCGATCATGTCGGAGAATATAGACATCATGCACTACTAGAAAGTGGTTGGGGCATTACACAACCCAAAGGGCATCCACCTGAATATTAATGTCCCATATGGACAAGTGAAAGTGGTCTTCTCCTGATCCTCGGGAGCTATCGATATCTGATTGTAACCCAAATAATCATCCAGGAAATAGTACCACCCTCTGCCTGCCAGTCGATCCATCTGTTCAACTTTTGGTATTCCATGCAGACTCGCCAGCCAGTGACAGGTCGTGATGGGACTAGCTCATTCTTGTCATTGGCGACGACTGTCATACCCCTTTTATTGGTACACACTACACTGGCCTGACTCACTGACTATCAGAGATTGGGCATATCACCCCAACATCTAACCACTTGATGATCTCCCTTTTCACAACCTCCTGTATGGGTGGGTTAAGCCTGCGCTAATGCTCGATGCTAGGCACACAGTTATCTTCCAACTTGATCTTGTGTGTTCATATGTCTGGCGAAATCCCCACAATATCTGTAATGGACCAACCAATGGCCTTTTTGAACTTTTGCAGTACCTCTAACAATGTCATCATTTGATCTTCCTGTAAATTTGCTACCACAACCACAGGTAGAGTGTTATTATTACCAAGAAAAGCATACCTCAGCTATTGTGGCAGTTCCTTGAGCTCCAAAGTAGGAGGCTCCTCTACAGATGACTTAGCAGGTGGGGATGGTCTGTTCTATAAATCCAGGTCCAACTTTCTTGACGCGTAAGGTCTGGTTCCCCTGCCTTGTAGCGCTTGCACAGTGGCCTTATAATCAGTCATACCATCTTCTGGGAAGTTCATGATTATAACAGCCAGTTCTTCTACACCCAATTCTTCCTCAATTGGGACCTAAAAAAAGTAGGTCTCATCTACGTCGTTGACCGACATTACTGCAATCTCTCTGGGTCGTTTCATAGAAGCACATACATTGAACTTCACCTCCTCTAAGTTTAGCCTGAAGATCAGCTCACTGCGTTCCATATCTACCAACGCCCTGCCAGTAGCTAAAATGGTCTCCTAAGGATGATAAGAACCTCAAAATCAACCTGACAGTCCAAAATAACAAAATCTATAGGAAAAATGAATTGTCCCACCTTGACCACACATTGCATAGAATTCCCACGGGCCACTTAATTGACCTGCCTGCCATGAGTAGCCGCATAGTCGTGGGTATGGGGGCTCCCAAGCCTAGTTGCCTGTAAACTGCTAGCGACAACAAGTTTATGCTAGCACCCAATTAATAGAGGGACTGTGCAAAATCAAAATCCCCTATTGTGCACGGGATAGTGAAGGCTCTAGGATCCTCCTTTTTCCCATCCAGTGATTTCGTAGCAATTGCACTATAATGGTGGAGGTTCCCTGCCGACTCGGCTGTGATCGTACGCTTCTTAGTCACTAAGTCCTTCATGAACTTAGCGTAACCCGACTTCTGCTCAAGTACCTCCACCAAAGGTATACTGACAGCTTCTTTAACATCTCCAAGAATTTCTGAAACTTGCCATTTTCTGCCTTCTGCTTCAACCTCTGTGGGAATGGTGGTGTCGGCTTAGGAATAGTTAGCAAAGGTTTTGAATCTGGTTTGTCAGACCCCGTGGGGTCCTTAACTATCTGGGCATCATCAGGTGTCATGGTTGCTTCGTCAACTACCTCCTCAGCATGTTTCACACTGGTGTCAGACACATTGCCACCCACCTGAACTGTACTGTCATCTCTGGCTGGAACCGGATCAGGAAGTACCTTACCACTTATTTTGGTCACGTTCATATAGTGACCATCATTTTTTGGATTCTGGATCATGTCATTAGAAAGGGCCCCGACCTTTCTCTGATTCAGTGAAGCTAACAACTGACCCATCTGATGCTCTAACTGCTTAATGGAAGTGGAGTGAGAATCAACTAATTGACGAATATTAGACATCTCACCACACATGTCTCTCACTCCACATTTTGTAGCTTCAACCTTGTCGAGCACCTTGGCCATCATCTCTTCCAACTTAGAGGTGTCACCCCCACTGTTCTGGCATTCTCTGTTCATGGGGGCACATATGTTGTTGGTTGGTCATTTATATAGTTATCCCTGTTATTCCAGTTTCTAGTGTCTCTCGCCCCAGGCCGATCATAGAAGTTTTCGCGTCTGTAGTTCCAGCCTTGATTTCTGGAGTTGAATGCCCGAAAACCCCCTTGACTATTCAGAAGCTTGGCCTCTTCATCAAAATCAAAACCTGCATCATCATACCTGGGTACAACATCCACTGCTTTCACTTTCTCAAGCCCTCCACCAAACAATCACTTTGTTAGCAAATCCATTTGGGTTCGCATATGAGCCATGTCCTGGTCTCGTTCCCCTTCTTTCTTTCTCTATTTTGCAGTCATCCCAATAATGAACCCTGAACAATCACCATCTATGGCATACCATGCCCTGCTATTCTTAGCTGCTTGATCCAAGATGACCACAATATCAGAAAAAGTCCTAGCCATGTATGAACTCCCACAAGCAACATCAACAATCGGCTTAGCGACAAAATTGCAGGACCTGTAGAAAACCTCCTTTAGGTGCTCATCTGTGAGGTTATGGTTCGGGCATTGTTTGATATTCTGTCTGAACCACTCCCAAGGCTCATATAACACCTCAGTTGGTAGCTGTCTGTGAGCCCTAATCTCATCCTTCAATTTCAGTTTCGCAGACGCATGGAAGAATCTCTCTAAGAATGCTTCTTTCAACTCACCCCATGTGCGAATAGAGTCATATAGGAGTTCATTTAGCCATTTTTTCCCTCACCAGACAGAGACAACGGGAACAATCTCAACCGAATGGCCTGCTGATTAACCCCAAAATTTCTGATGACTGACAGGTGGACACAAAATTCATAAGGTGTTGGTTGGCGTCCTCATGTGCCTGCACGACGAATAAACCCTTCAATGTGAGAATTTGAAGCATCGTTCTAGTGATCATCAATTTCACACCAGGAGGCAGTGGAGGCAAGACAATTGCCCTAGTAGCCCCAGCGCCATCATCATCATCATATTACACGTGGTGTTGTGGGGCAGGTGATCTAACTTCTGCTTGATGTTGAGGAGGGACTACAGGTTGTACTCCATCCCTAGCAAGATCATGCATACCCAACCCATCGTTGCCCCTATTCTCCACATTTAGGGTCAACTCATGTTGCATCTAAACGTCACGCTCCTGTGCATTCATCCTTTGAATAGATCTTTGTAACTCTGGGTCGTAAGCAATCAGTGATTCACTCTTACTGCGGGTAGCGGGCATGCACTACATGTCCCCTGTAGTACCAACAAACAAAAATAAAAAGTAAAATCAGGAAATAGAATTACACTGAAATTAGCACTAATAGACAATATCTTTACCGTATTCCCCGGCAACGGCGCCAAAATTTGATACGCTCAAATTTACACTTCAAGTGAAGGTCAAAGTGGTCGTTGATCAAATATAGAACCCAATAAGAGTTAGGGTCGATCCCACAGGAAATGCGTGAGAATAAAGCTACCAGCACTTAGTTCCAAGTGTAATGACTATTTTTGAAATAAAAATGTATAATGTAAATGGGGGGTTTGTGTGTTACGAACACTAGATTGCAAGAGTATTCTAATAATAACTACCTAACAATGACTACTGGAGTTCAACAATTTATTGCAAGACTAGGATTGTGGTTCCCATGACACCAATTTTGATATTCAAACTTAAGGCTTCTATGATTGCAACCACATACACAGGGTACAACAAACAGTTAACACCCAATTCACCTTTTGGTCCCTCTTAGATGCATTTCGTTCATCACTTTCCAGTCTCAGAATTTTTACCCTTTCTGCCCGTTACTTTAGATCCCAGAATGCTCTCACCTTCTGATCTCGAGCACTTAGACTAGGTTAACAACCCCAAATTTCTATCATAGGATTCTTTTTCTAATCACTATATCCCTCTCGGGCTTGTAATGAATACAGGCCTACCCTAATGCGTCGACTCATTAAGACATAGATTAAATTAAGGAATTCCTACGATGTATATGATGATCACTCTCGAATTTCACCACAAGTTTGCATATCTTAGTTGGTTATCATAGTTCCCACAACCCTAGTTGTGGGTTTTGCCTGGCTTAATTGAAGAAAT
The DNA here is from genome assembly GCA_038996855.1 of Solanum aculeatissimum. Lineage (NCBI taxonomy): Eukaryota > Viridiplantae > Streptophyta > Magnoliopsida > Solanales > Solanaceae > Solanum > Solanum aculeatissimum. Next base: position 10,345 of record JBCEWC010014074.1, read on the forward strand.
CAAATTAAAACAACATGAGAAAATCATAATTAGAACTTACAATTGAATACGCAACCAATTTATGGATTACAACCACGAACAAGCGGATGAAAACTAAAAATTAGATGAAAACTCTTCAAAAGTGTCGTTCTCTTGTTTAATTATGTCTCCAACAGTTCTCAATAATAAAAAATGACCTAAAAATACATATGTATACATTAAAGAAAACCTAATCCGAATTAAAATAGGAAAACTAGCTTTCGGCATGGTCAACGACGACTACACGGACCGTGAGGCACTTCATGGTCCATCAGACGGTCTGTGTAACCTCACTTGGGCAATTTCAGTGCAATTCCAGTGATGTCTCTGCTCCTCTCACGGTCAAACATACAGTCCGTGAGACGTCACACGACCCGTGATAGGTCCTGTGTGACTTCACTTCGCGTGGTCCTTTGTATTTTCTATGGTGTCCCACGTCAGATAGACGGTCAACTTTATGGTTCGTGTGCTCTCCCACAGTCCGTGAAGCTTGCCTTGGTCCTTCGTTGCCTCCTAAGATTCTACAAACTTGAAGTGTTGGCCCACGGTATAGCTCACAGTCCGTCTGATGGCTCACGGACCGTGTACTACTACTTGAAGTTGCACTTCAACATTTTTGGTCCACCACTTTGACGACCACTGTTTCAAGCGCGTCATCCACACGGCGAGATAAACGGCCCGTGTACTACTTCACGGTATGTGACCCTCTCCGTGGGTTGTGCCTTTGGTCATATTCAGCTCCAACTCTCAGAATGACTCCTGGCCAAGTTCGAGAGCAAGGTTATGGTCGGTTCCATGGTCCATGAGGGTGTTCACGAGCCGTGAGGCCTTCCGTGAAGCATCACTTGGTTCTTTTCTATTTTCGTTCGGTCTGTGGTACCTCAGATCATCTGGACGACTGCCCCACGGATCGTGTAAGTCCACACGACCCATGAGGGTGCCCGTGTAGGCCTGGCAGTCCAGGTTTTTCATTTTAGGCCTTCTTTTCGTATGAATTCATGCCTCGTCCTTATTCCTGAAAAATACCACTAAACGAAACATTAAACCCACAAATTTACTTGAGAACTCACGAAAATTCCAAGTTAAAAGCGTTAGCGGAGTCGCGTTTTCATGACTCATCATAGTACTTGCTAAAGCTAAAGGTTTTATCCCTCTAGACACGTGTTGAATAAGAGCTAATATTGAATAGTGTTGAGGTGATAATATCAATTGAATTGAGTTGGAATATTATTATTTATGGAGCGTTTGTTGACAGAGGCTTAAGTTACAAGATTTTTTTAAATTTTTTTTCAAACCAATATACTAAAATATTTATAGTCTGTAGTGTGATTTTTTGTTACAAAGTATCAACATTCATTGTTTGCTGCAAAATTTATTTATCTATTCTCTTTAGATTGTGATATTGTTCATATTTTGTGTCTCTCATAACATAAAAATTTATTATGATTAATTTATCATGATTATATTAGTACTACTATTATGGTAATATTAGTCGTAAGAAAAAAAATTAATATAACTAAAAGATTAATATTCATAATAAATTTTAACTTGTAATTGAAAATAATTATTAATTAAGAAATATTTATCAAATAATAATTTTGTGGCTATACCATATTATCATGATAAAGAATTATATTTATTAAGTCAATAATTGGCATGACTATTTAGTACTCGAAATTAAAAAATATCTATGATATTTATTTAAATTATTTTTATAGATAAAAGGTTATAATTGCTCCAATAAATTTCAATTAAATAATGGAAAAATTGAATATTAACTATGAAATTTTGTTATAGCAAATAATTTATTATTATATTATCTAATATCGCCATAATTTTTATTACTTCAAGGGAAAATATTATTTAGCTACAAATTTGCTTAAAAAATAATTTATTGTGGCTAAAAAAAATTATAATTACTACGGTAAATTTTAATTGTGGCAAAAATTAGTAATTAGTTATGAAATTTATCATAGCAAAACAATCTATGGCTATTTCATTTAACTTTTGTCACAATATTTTATTGTTGGAAGCAAAATTATTTATTTAGCTACAACGTTTTGTTTCAAATAATTTATTGTGGCTAAAAAAATTATAATTACTATGGTAAATTTTAACTTGTAGCAATAATTAATAATTAGTTATGAAATTTATCATAGCAAAATAATCTATGGCTATTTCATTTAACTTTTGCCACAAATTTTTATTATTGAAAGCAAAATTATTTATTTAGCTACAACATTTTGTTTCAAATCATTTATTGTGGCTAAAAAAGTTATAATTACTACGGTAAATTTTAACTTGTGACAAAAATTAATAATTAATTATGAAATTAATCATTGCAAAATAATCTATGGCTAATTCATTTAACTTTTGCCACAATTTTTATTATTGGAAGCAAAATTATTTATTTAGCTACAACATTTTGCTTCAAATAATTTATTGTGACTAAAAGATTACTATTGCTAGAGTTACTTTTATTGTGTGGCAAAAATTTTATAACTAGCTATACAATTTTACTGTAGCAGTAAAGTCATAGCTTTTTAGGTGATTATTGTTACGATTCTTATTCATTATAGCAAAAATGAAAATTTAGCTTTGTCAATTTGATTTTTATAGCTAAAAAAATTGACAAATTTTTAAATAGCCACAAAATTTGAATTTTTATGGCAATTAATAAGTAATAGCTATGATCACATCTACAAATAAAGATCGATTAATCATGAAAGTTATCTATATTTTCAATACTTCATGTTAATCGATCTTTATTTGTAGATTTTTTTTTTGTCTAAGTTGATCGACAAGAAACCCAACTATTTGTTCATTTATGGAGGTGAGCAATACTCTTAAAGTTATTTGTAATAATAAGATAATCTAAAGTTTTATTTTTTTAACTCTCAAATACAATAGGATGAATCACTTCGAGATATTTTCCTTTATTGTTTGAATAACAACTTAATAATTCAAAAAGACTAATCTTTTTATTCTCATATTTCTGAAGAATCAAAGCGTCGATTTTTTAAATTATGTTATTTGACAACATTTTTTAAAGAATTGTGAAAAAAGGTGTAATTCAAAAAATATTTAATGAAATATCATTTTTCAAATTTACCTTTTTTAACAAAATATGATCATTTTGATCCCGAATAAAACAAATAGAACTATACTAATTATTCATAAAATATATCATTCAAATTAAATGGTATGTTTAGGGTCATCCATTATTGTTCCGTTTACTTAGAATTGTATTGTTCCGAATGAGGTCTGTCAAGTCTGAATTTGAATTAGTTGGATTTCAATGTGAATTCTAAACATCGGATGAATAATTTTTATAAAAATGTATACGACAGTATTAAGGATTTTCAAATATTTATAGTATTCAATTTGATAATGTTGATGTGACAGACACGTGCAACGCACATACACCAAACTAGTAAATATAACTTTGTAAGTAGTATAAATTTTATTCTAGAAAATATAAAACTTTGAAGGAGGAAAATATTTTTCGAAAATATTTTTCAATTTTCTCATGTTTGGTTGATTTAAATGTTTTCCAAATCAACTCATTTTCCTCAAATTTAAGGAAAATGACTTCCTTCCAAAAATTAAGAAAACATTTTGCAAAACTCTTATCCAATTTCAAATTGATTTGTTTTTATCCTATCCATACCACGATCCCCCTCCACAAAAATAAAAATTATTATTATTTCAAAAATAAAATAAGATTAAAAATTTATTTTTACAAAATTTTTAAATTTTAATTTTTTACTCCACCCCACTCACCCCTAGCCCCTTGCCCCCACCCACACCCAGCCCCCCACCTCATAAAACATTAAAAATTTACTTTTACAAAAATTTTAAATTTTGAAAATTTTAATTTTACTCCACCCCACGCCCCCATCCTCCAATCCCCCCCCACCCACCACTAACCCCCCAACCCCAAACCCCTCCCCCACCCTATACAAAAAAATAAAATTTTACAAGTGTTTCAAATTTTGAAACTTTTAATTTTTTACTCCACCCCATGACCATATCCCCTCCGACCCCGTCCCACCCTCCCACTCCCCCACCCCCACATACAAAATAGTTAAAAATTTATTTTTAAAAAAATTCAAATTTTGAAAAAAATAATTTTTTACTTCATCCCGCCCTCCACCCCTACCCCCAGCTGCCCACACCCTGTTGACACCCAATTTTTACCTTCCACGTCATAAATTAATCATTGAGCTTCTTCAAATTTTAATAATTCAAAATAAT
>JBCEWC010014075.1:0-14618 GCA_038996855.1 Solanum aculeatissimum
CCTAGGGCTTGGTAAGGTGACATTTAGGTTGAACTTACCGCTGGACATGAAGAAGAGATATTCTCATCTCTCCCAATATACTCAAGCCTAAGACACTAGATGTTATTCTTTAAATTGTTCTAATTCCTTGATATCTTGAGTTTCATGACATTGCATGCATTCAAGAGCATGAAAATGATTTAAATTATGTTTTGACATGAGTTTTGAAATTTTGATGAATTTATGCATGGTCTCTTATTGATTTCAAACATAGGGTTAAGTTTTAGTTCCTCCAAATAACCTAATCTAATAAAATCCATATCATACAATACACCCAATATTTCATTACCTATACTAATGTTTCAAAACATAAATTATGTATAACACTATCTCAAAAGTTGAAAGAACGAAAAGAAAAACTTATAATATAGTGTAGAAAGTTTTCAATAACGAATCATAATTAAAAAGAAATATTTTGAAAATCAATTATAGAAAAGGACGAAAATATACAGATTGATCAGATAACTTGTATCTCAACTAAGTGATCATATCTCTACCTATTATTGCCTAATGATTGGCTATTAATATTATAATATATTCTATCCAATAATGAGTACATGTAAATAACATTACCATTTGTTGAAGTTTTTACCTGGAACAATATGCTTTCTGTTTCTCTTTTTTTGCAGTTCACGTCGGCACAGGTAAGTTTTCATAACCCTTTTTTTTTCTTTTCAAACGAATTATATACTAACAGTGGTAACCCTACTATTTATTTTAATTAATATAGAATAAGTGGTATAAATTTTTAAATAAATATCCACTTTAGCCCATAGATTAAATTAATTAATTAAATTTACCACTCAACTAAACAATAAAAATTATCGAATAATTTAAAATATTCTTTTAAAAAAAATATGAGAACACATCTTTTATAACATACGAAATTCTATATCTCAAAAAGACTTAACATGATTTGCATGTTTAGGATCAACAAAGCCGGTAGGTTGGCTCATGTGCACCTGTTCTTGGAGATGTCTATGCAAGAAAGCATTTTTGACATCTAGTTGCCCGATAGGGCGGTGCAGGCTGACAACAACTGGAAGAACTACTCTTATAGTAGTAGCCTTAATCACTGGACTAAAGGTCTCTTCAAAGTCGATGCCCTCAAGTTGTGAATACCCCTTTGCAACTAACCTAACTTTATACCTATTAATAGTACCATCAAACTTTAGTTTAGTCTTGAACACCCATCTAGAACAAACAATATTCATGTTTGAAGTTTTAGGTACAAAAGTCCAGGTGTGATTCTTGTGTAGTATCTGAATCTCCTTTTGCCTTGTTGCATGCCATTGTGGAATATCAATTGCCTGATTTATGATAGTGGGTTCCAGAGTTGACTTTCCTATTGCTAATGAGGTGTGAGCCATGGACATCTACTTTCCCTTATGTCTTATTAGCATATGTTGTCCATTAGTATTTGTTTCTGCAGGTTTATCCAGTTAATTGAGATAGCACATTAGCGTTGTTTTCCATTTGTATAACTTGTGGATTAGATACTAAAACCATGTCAAGCTAATGTGCTTTCCTGTTGTCTATTGTGTATGTTTCCTGATCATCACTTATTAAGTCTTCAACAATATGTACATCACTAGTTTCACTTTTATTGTCACTACAATATCTTTATGTTCAAGTGCATCATTTTCCAAATTGTCCGTAACCTTCCCTCAAAATATGAATCACCCGGACGTTCAAATTGTCAAATAGCTCAATAATTTTCTTCAATACAACAGTTATAATCCATGGCGGCTTTCGAGTACCATTAATTACTGATCCTATTTTTGGGTTCCTAAAATATCCGTAGATAAAATTGCAGTGTAAGAGCCAAATGTTGCAAAAGAGTACTTTTATTTAACGTTTACCATTTATACTATGCAACAAAATCTATTGCTATGTTAAGCAGTTTGCTCAGCTTTAACATTATGTTACTGAAGTAGTCAACATTAGTTTTGCAAGCTTGAAAGGATTAGTAATCGAATACGTATTTCATGTTTTGTGTTTAGTAAACTAGAACCAACTTTATGATCTAACTTCAAGATTATCCGAAGAAGGAAATCTCGAGACTATTTATAGACCTCCACACTTCTTCTTTGGGTTCTAAGCCCGTTGACTTGTACAAATGCATACTACACTCATTATCAGTTTTATAATTGGTGTACTATTGTGGCCTACTAATTTTTATCTCACAAATGTCTTACTGATGTATGCTGATGCTTTTTACTATTGTAGGTCTTGTGCAGTCAACTATTGTAAAAGTTGTTGCTGGAAGTTAAACTCTTACTTTTAGCATAGGTAAACTCTTATTTTACATATGCGAAACTTAATATTAACTGTATCTCATTAACTATTTTTATAGATTATTCGACTATAATTTACTTTTGTTCAAATACTTATTCCTGTTAACTTAATCATTAAAATGGAATGCTATAAGCTTCATGTTATAGTTTGCAGTCAGTTTCTTAGCGACAAAATATAGTCGTGAATGTCAATGGTTCACACATGCACATTTTTTCTACTTTTAAGGTTCTACTTATAGAGTTTGACATTATAGTTGTAAGTCATAGTTGGAGTTGAATTATTCTGATACTATGAAATTCGCTACTTAGATTCTAACTTTTATATTTTACTTGTGTCACATAGGATATCTAAGGGATATTAGTGATAAAAGTTTGATGAATCTTCGAAGATCCACCGATGCGTATAAACGTGGTGTGAATACCTTTCGTGATAAAGCATTTGAAAAAGCTTCCCAAGGAAATGAAATATTATGCCCTTGTAAAAAATGTTTTAATCTTTATTGGCATTATCGAAGTGTGATGGAGCATCACTTGATTGCTTTTGGATTTGCTCGTGGTGGATACACCAATTGGATTTTTCATGGAGAAGGATTTTTGTCAAATAATATGCCACATCAATATATTGATGATGAAAGATCCAACATGCATAATGACATAGATGGACTACTTCATGATATAGTGAGAGAGGGACCATTTGAAGATGCAAAAAGATTTTTTAAATTAGTAGAGGAAGGAAAAACAGAGTTGTATTCGGAGTGTAAGAATTTTTCAAAAAACTAAGTTTCACCATTCGGTGGTTCTTGTTTAAATGCATCCATGGGTTGAATATTGTAGTCTTTTCAAACTTGTTAGACATGTTAAAAGAGACATTTCTAGTTTCTTAGATATCCGAGTCTTTCAACAAGGCTAAACAGGTGATAAGTGATTTGGGTCTTAATTATGAAAAAATTCATGCTTGTCCTAGCGGTTGCATGTTATTTTGGAAAGACAATGCAAAGAAAGATAATTGGTATGTGTGTTGGTTGTCTAGATGAAAAAATATTCGTAATGAATTAACTAATAGGAACACTAAAATTCCAGCAAAGGTTTTAAGGTACTTTCCTTTAAAGCCTAGGCTTCAGAGGATATTCATGTGTTCTGAGACATCTACAATTATGAGATGGCATGCTACTGAATGACCAAATGGTTATTTTATAAGACATCCTGCTAATGGAGAAGATTCGAAGCATTTTGATTCCTTATATCCATACTTCTCTAACGATTCTCGCAATGTTAAATTGGGTCTTTCAAGTTATGGTTTTAATCTATTTCAAACTATGAGCATTTCTCATAGCACATGGCCAGTTATGTTAATGAACTATAATCTATCTCCATGGATTTGCATTAAGTCCGAATATATAATATTGTCAAGGATCATTCTAGGTCCATCGTCTCCAGGAAAGGATATAGATGTCTACCTTCAACCACTAATTCCAGAGTTCATTGAACTGTGGGAAGTGGGAGTGGAAACATATGATGTTGTAACTAACCAAACATTTTCATTATGTGCACCTTTGTTGTGGACAGTTAGTTATTTTCTAGCACTAGCAATGCTTTTTGGATGGAGCACCAAGGGGAGATAGGCATGTCCTACATGTAATTATGGTACTTGCTCTCAATATCTCAAACATAGTCGTAAGATGTGTTATATGGGTTATCGAGCATTTTTGCCTCAGATCATCCTTTTTGAAGAGATAAGAAATCATTTGATGGTAAAGAGGACCATTGAAGTGCACCTACTCCATTATCTGGCGTAGAAGTTCTTGAAGAGATGTGTGAATGTAACAATGTCTTTGAAAAGGTTAAAAAGAAAAGATCTCGAAAAAATGAGGCTCCATGTAGGAAAAGATTCATGTTTTTTGAATTGCCTTATTGGCGACATAATAAATTGGGTCGCAATATAGATATGATGCACATAGAGAAGACTGTATGTAATAGTTTTCTTGGGAATTTGTTGGATATACTTGAGAGTCCAAAGATCATGTAAATTCTTGATATGACTTGCATGAGATGGGGATACACAAAGAGCTTCACCCAAAAGAAGATAATAATGAAAAAGCTCATCTGGCTAAAGCTTGTTTCTCGATAAAACCTGAGGAAAAAAGGTTATTGTGCATCATTTTAAAAAATACTATATTACCAAAAGGGTTTGCCTCAACTATATCAAGTCGTGTACATGCGGAAGAAATTAAAGTATCAGGATATAAGAGCCATGATGCTCATGTGATAATGGAGTTCTTGCTCCAGATTGCAGTTAGAAAAGTGTTACCCAAGGAAGTGTTGTTGGCCTTGATTAAGTTGGGAAACATTTTTAGAGTCATATGTAGTAAGGTTATAAAAAGAAGCATTCTTGATAAATTGCAGGATGAAATTATAGATATATTATGTGTTCTTGAAAAGATTTTTCCTCCAAATTTTTTTGATATAATGATGCATTTGACAGTTTATTTGGTAAATGAAATTAAGCTTGGGGGTCCAACTAATTTGCGTTGGATGTATTCTTCTGGAAGAAAAATATGCTAGTTCAAGGGATTGGTTCATAATCGATTGAATTTAGAAGGATGCATAACATAGGACTTTTTGGCCATGATTGTTTGATTTTCTGTTCGAGGTACCTACCTATTGGTATGAAGACAAGATTTAGTATGTGCCAGATTTACGAGGAGGGCATTCAAACAGAGGGAGATGATTTCTCACGTATGTTTCCTAAGACAGGTCATCCAATTGGAAGTGGGAAGAAACGAAAAGGAAAGACTTTTGAGTTGGATATTCATCAGTGGAAGCTCATCGCTACACTTTTGTTCAATACTGGAGATGAACAAGTAGAGACATTTATCAAGAAAGATAAGATAATCATTTATATTTTTAACTTTGTGTATTTTTATAATTATATGTTTTAAATTTCATTTATAAATGCATAATAGTTAAATTTGACATGCAAGCTTATAGGGAACACAAGAGTTTAGTTGATAATAGTGCTAGATGAAATGCATGGGCAAAAGTACAGGTTCATAGTCGAGAATTTGTCAGTTGGTTGCAACATAAACTTAAGCATAATGAAGTGTGAGATGCCCCATACAAGACTCAAAAATAGCAGTGTAACTTTGTCAGCAACAACCGATAGTTTTTGCTAGTGCAAGAGACCAAAATTCCATTGATAGAATGGTTACCTATTTTGGAGTTATTTAGGATATCATCGAGATTGATTATTATGGTTGTTTTAGTGCTATGCTATTTAGATGTGATTGGTTTCATAATGAAGTTGATGAATATGGATTGACTCAGACATAATTCAACAAATTATGCAGGACAAATGATCCTTTTGTATTAGCATCTCAATTGCATCAAATTTTTTATGTGGAAGATCCAATTGAGAAAGTTATTTATTATGCAATAAAAAAAGTTCCTGTTGATTTATATGATTTGGAGAAAGAGGCCTGTCCTAATATTAGTAAAACATTTTGGAGGGAGTTGAATGATTACATTGGTTCATCAGATAGGTTGCTTGATGTTAATGTCTGATGGTCGTGATAGAGAAGATCTACCTGTTGATATCTTTGATATTCTCTCTTCTGCAGAATTTTAAGAAGATATAGCCATCAAAAAATTAGAAGAGGAGGATGACTTTGATGATACTTATTGGGATTGGATGTAGGCAAATAATTAATGAAGGATATTTTAAACTTGTTCATATTTATACTATATATAATATTTTTAGTGAGTAATAAATGTCCTTTGAGAAATATTTTCTTATAGTTATATTCTAACTAGTTAGTAGTGATGAGAAATTGAAGATTTTTAATTTTTTCGCTTTATAATCATATAGTACATTTGAGTTGATGGATGCTTATGTTTCTTTCTCATATTCATTTTGAGATTAACACTTGTATTGGTGAGATACTAGTTAAGTATTTCTTTTAAATATTTTTTTTCAGCATTCATCAGCATATTTCTGCAATTCTTCCGAAAAATCTTTCATTTCACTGTGGAGCCTCGTACAAACAATCAGGTGCTTTTTACACTCTAATCTCTTTTTTCTTTATATTTTGGTTAGTTTTTCACTAATTTTAAATCATAGTTCTCTCTACATTGAACCTACACTTTGTGTTCGGCTATCATGGAAACAATTTTACTTATACGAGATAACTGAATATGTTTAATTAAAAAATCTTAAATAGGATAAACAATCACAAAAAGATCATAATTTCAATAAAGACAAACAACAAAAGCAATTAGCATTTATACAACATAACTTAGTTATCTTGGAAAATTATTTCATGGAACTGACGACTAAAAAATAGGAACACAGGCAACTTATTTCACGATTCTACAACTGTAGATATAGGGTGATGGCAAGAACTAAAGAAGACATTTGAAGCTTTGGACTCTAAAATGAAATTACCTCCCCAAATCTGAATTCTAACTTTGTGAAAACATTATTAAATTTCTCCCACATCTTTTAGTATTAACTGTTTCTTGAAACTGCAATAGTATCAATAGCTCCTTCTCAGAAACATCTCACTCCAATAATCTCAAGGGGGCTGGCTGATCTTCTTAAGATGTCTCCTTCTGAAATTTGCCAAATTGACCTTGTTCATGTTGAAATATCCTATGGCCTCCTTTGATAGTTGCTGCTGAACATAGTAGTGTTTAGGAATATCAAGCTAGTGACTTTTCTTGGAAAGAGCATCTGCAATGTAGTTAGCTTCGCTGTAAACATATGTGCTAGTGAAAAAATCCATCTGTCTGGTCAACCCCTGCAAGTCAATGATGCAATCCTGTAGATACTATGGGTGTTTGCTACTGTGTTTCACTCATTTTGTAAGTAGTCCATTTTCGGGATAATTCTTTTGTAACCATGTTGAATACACCATTGAAGCCCAAAAATGGTTGACTGCATCTTTGCCTGATTGCTAGTTCCCACACCAAAAGGTGTAGCAAAGGCATAGATCATGTCACCATTTGAGTCTCTCAAAATGCCTCTACCTCCTATTCTGCCTGGGTTCTTCAGTGCACTTCCATCAGCGTTAAGTTTGAAAATATTATTGGGAGGTCTGTTCCAGCATACTTTAATTACTTGCAATTCATGCTTACACCCTTCTACACAAAAGACCAAATCTATCCGGTTATAAAGTCATTTAATATACGGGTACACAGTATGAAGCAGGTAAGAATTGAATGCCTTTGGCAATCTAGAGAATAACCCTTGATGAAGAAGAAGAGTTTTTTCCTCTATATAAGGATGAACAACTATTTTCCCATAATTTCCAGCAGTTGAAAATTGGCACAGAATAGATAAGCAATTTCTGAACCTCATTTTTGTGCCCAAACCTCCCCACCATCTGATCAGCAGGCTGTTTAACGGGAAGGTGCAATGATTCTGGCCAATGCTAGCAACAAAAGTATTTCCAAATGTAATTTGTAAAGTGTCCCTCAGCAAAGATATGATCAATAGTGTCTAAACCAGGATTGATGCAGCAGGCACAACTCCTAGGATCAACTCATAAATCCATTAACCTTTCATTGGTAGGGAACTTATTTTTAAGTGCTCTCCAAAGAAGAAAGGAACTTTTGAAAGGAATGTGTTTGTTCAAGATTAGAGTGTTGATCCTTGTTGTATGCTTTTTTGCTCTGATAATGTTCCATGCTGAAGAGTATGAGATCTTGCCACTCTCACAAGGTTTCAATGTAGCTTGATCAAGAACTACTCCATTGAAATAAATCTGAGTATTAAGAATTCTAGGGACCAGAAGAAAAGGTGCAAATGCCCTCACCAACTGCTCATTCCACTGTCTATTTTTCAAAAAATAAAAGACCTTGATATTCCCTGGCCTCTCTAATTCAGAGTGATTAACCAGAGGGCCAATTCCTAGCCAATTATCCCACCAGAAATAACAGGTTCCTGAGAGCAACATCCATTGAATATGATTCTCAACCTCCTGTTTGTTCTTCATTAGGTGCTTCCAAACAAGAGATTGATTTGTGTGGCACTAGTTCATATTTATACTATATATAATGTTTTTAGTGAGTAATTAATATCCTTCTCTGAGAAATATTTCCTTATAGTTATATTCTAACTAGTTAATAATGGTGAGAAATTGATGATTTTTAATTTTTTCGCTTTATAATCGTATAGTACATTTGAGTTGATGGATACGTATGTTTCTTTCTCATATTCATTTTGAGATTAGCACTTGTATTGGTGAGATACTTTTAAGTATTTCTTTTAACTATTTTTTTCAGTATTCATCGCCATCTTTCTGCAATTCTTCTGAGGAATCTTTCATATCATTGTGAAGCCACAAATAATCAGGTACAACATCTGAGTTCTAGACTTGCTATATTAGTTTCAAGTTTATTTTATCAATTTCAGAAAAATAAAACTTGTCGCATAGAGAGAAATTTGTTATCATTGTTGTTGATCCCAGTCAAGTTATTCTCTTTATATTGATCGATTGACACTTATTCCAATAACTGGCAACTGGAAAAAAATCTTGAGTTGCAATAGGTTTAATTTGATCATTAATATTCAACTATTTCCCTATGTTTTGTAGTGGATCATTCTTTAAAGTAACTTCTCTGTTAGTACTTTGGACTTGCACACTATTTTATGTTACTATAAATGTATTGTCATAAGATGAGAGGGTTTCTGATTTAGATTTCACTATAGGTATGTCCTTGTTGAACAAATGCACATATGATTACAAAAAAAAGATTGTGTTCAGATTTAGTAACTTATTGTTTCATCAATATTTCTAACTTTTTCACACTTAAAGTTATATAGATTTTGATAGTCATGAGTCAACAAGGGCCTTTAAGAAGAACCAAAATAACAAAGAAAAGGACATATGCTAAACCTAGAACATTATCGTCCTCGGTACAACAAAGACGGTCATTTTTAACCACACAAGAAACTTTACAAGTTGTGCGATCAGAGAAAAAGAAAAAAATTTCCAACTGCAAATAAACAATGAGGAGCGCCACAGACTAAAGAAAATGAAAAATGTGTAGAGGAGCAACCAAAAGTACAGGAGCAACAAAAACAATGTGTAGAGGAGTAATCAATTGTAGAGGAGAAGGTGGAAATGGATTCCACAAGAAGTTTTCAAACAAATGAACAATCAAAAGAACAAGGTACATGTAACTTATAAGCTTATTAAATTCAATTATGACTTCTAATAATTTAATATTTCTATAGCTTCGGACCCTCCCATTAAAAAAAGATGAGAGGTACATGGGAGGCATGAGTGTAAGCTAATCCTACTGAATGACGAGAATCAACTTGTTGGTCCGACCAAAGATGTTGTAGAGTTAAGCAACTTCTTGGCACACTGGCAAGGAATGGAACCTTTTCCCCTCTAGACATATTAAATTGGAGGTAAATGGACACAAAAGATTATTTATGGGCATACACTCAGGTTTGAAGTTAGTAATGTCAATTACTCATTAAAATTATTTTACTGGTCTAATGAAATCAAACTGTAGGAGAAATATGATATCCCTGATGATGCGAAAGAATGAGCTTTGGAAGTAATTGCATCTGCTTGGAGAAGGCTTAAACACTACTTGAAATTATGTTACAAGTCATGTTCTTGTCATGAAGTTCTAATGGCAACAAGTCCTCCTTATGTTCCAGAATATCAATTGAAGGAACTCTTCAAGTATTGGGACTCTGATAAATTCAAGGTAAAGTTAATTTTTGAATCTCAATTTTTGTTCTCTATTGCAATATGGCTATTGAAGCTTATTTTTCTCTCTTTCTACTGTTATGTTATGTTGATGTTGCTGCCGCCTTTTTTACTTTCTTTTTTACTCTATGACGTTTAGTTCGTTATTTTAGATCAGATGATCTATTTTATTAATTTATTTATTGGCAGAGAATGGCTGAAACCAGTACTAAGAATCGAAAAAATTTGAAGAATCCACGCACATGCGGCAAAATAAGTTTTGCTTTAGTCAGAAATGATGTGGTGTGTTTTCTGCTAGATCTTTATCAAATCTTAACTTTTTATTTTAAATTAATTTTTGATATAATTTTTTCATGTGACAAGGAAAAAAAAAAAGAAAAGTGTTGTATCGCATAAGGAGCTATTTGTTGTCACAAGAGACACACCCCGAACATTCATATAAAGATTCAAATGAAGACACCATTAGTAAAACTGAACAAACCTTATCTACCTGTAATATTATTTTAGATCAGTTATTTGTTCATAATTTATGTATTCAAATCTTATTATTGAATTTGCTTTGTTAGGCTTAAATGGAGGAAATTGAAAAACAGCAGATGGTAGTGATTTTATTGATGCATTTTCTTGTCATAGGTCCCGAACATCCTGGACATCTAAGACTATATGGACGAGGAGGGGGACGGCTACAAAGAGTAATTTAAAAAGAAAAGCAGTGAATTCTGAACAAATATTAAATACCAGTAATGATGCAGTGAAACAAATGCAAGAAAAGATACAACAAAGGAGAACAATTCAGCAAGATGTCACTGCAAATATAATTGCAAAACTTCAACATGCATAATTAATTAGTGCGGACATACTATCAACATTGTGTGTTCCTTCACCCGGACAAGCTACTTCGGCACCACAAGTTAATCAGCAGATCTGTCGTCTATCTACAGACAGCAGTAATGAAGGTTCACTTCTTGTGATGATTCTTCTATCGGCTATCTATTGATTCTTCTTCTTCCGATTCTTTGGATTCTTCTTCTTATTCTTCCTCAGAATGGTCTAGCAGGAAAGCTGTTGGACTTCTTTTACAATTGTTTGTACTGAATTTTGGGCAATAATTATTCCATAGACACATTATCGGAGAATTCCATGATGTGATTATGTCAGAATTGGTTGTGTGAAGGTAAAATGGAAATAGAAAAGTATCCCTAACTTGCTTCTTAAGTACGGTAGCATTTTCGGTATATAGAAGAAAGTTAAAGATGTGAACAGTATTGGTTTTTACTGTTTACTATCAAGTGATAGCATACATTCATAAGAATAGGGACAGGCTACTAAAGAAATTGAAGAGAATAATTGACTCGATAAAAGAAGCATGTGCTACAAGATGACTTAACAAGAAACATACAATTATACAAGAACATTGACATTATGACACGAAACAATAGACTCAGTTTTCTCAATCTCAACTCTTACAAAAAGAGGATTATTTCTAAAGTAATCCCATAACTCAAAACACAATTCAAGTATTTCAACAACATATTCACATTTAAATTATTCAAAAGAAAAAATAACTCGTTTATCATCCCACAATGTTGTGGGACTAATTGGTTTTTCTTGATAGTGGCTGTGCAATAGGGTAGATAATAGATTTTGATTTTTAGTTTTTTGACCCCTCACAAGAGTGTCATCTTTTGTAGTGTGTGACAGTTAAAACAACACATATTTCCTCACGTCTATTTCTTTTAATCTGATCCGGCTTCAGGTGATAAGATTAAGAACCTGTTAATCGTAAAATGGTTTTTAAAGGGAAAAAATGAGTTTAAACTTAATTAATTTAAGAGAAATTAATTTTTTGAAAAATAAGATAGTCGTCACTTAATTTTTTTTTTAAGAAATTAAGAAAACTTATAAAATTTGTAAGACTCTAACATAAAAAAAAGTCCTAAAAATTAGAGAAACGAGTTCGGGTTCCTATTACTATTTTAAGAAAGTATTAACATTTAAAATAGCCGCTAACATGCGATTATCCGACAATTTACAAATTATTTGACTAACTTTCAAAAAATAACTTAAGACAAATAAAACTTAAAAATTACTCAAGTAAGAAATCTATTTAAATAATTTAAAGGAATTTAAATTACCTAACTTAACAAAAATTGACAAAAAAGAAATTTAAACTCCAAAAATACTAACTAAGACATCTAAACTAGTTTAAAAGAAAGTACAATTTATCAAAAAATTGACGTGGTAAAGAGAATTTTAAAATTAGAAATTTTAAACTTTAATTTTATCGAGTCAATTTAAAGGAAACTTGAAGTGATAGGAATATTTTTTCGAAAAAATTAATACTTTAAAATTCTTCAATAATTTATTAGAATGACTAAGGCAACATAATTAAAAAGGGGCAAGTTAACATAAATGAACCATCTTTGATGATTTAATTAAGTTAATTAGGCAAATGAAATGTTAGTATTCAAATAAATACAAGTAAATACAATGTAAAAAGAGAGAGTTAAGAGTTTTGGCCTTTAGGCCCCATTTGCTGTGTATGACGAGATTGTATACACACTGTATATTAGTGTATACAACCCTATTCCCGCTTCTAAAACCTATAGCAAGTTTTCACGACCTGCGTATCAGCTTCCTAAGCCTATGAATTGACCTCTCTTCGCCCAGAATTGATTTGACTCGAAGAAACTCAAACATTAAAAGACCCAAATCCGGAGTGCAAAGGAGCAAAAGAGAGTCCATTTTGGACTCAATCGAATTTCATATGCAATGAAAATAAAAACACATAAGTAACAACTTAATGATTCAACACTAAAATAAAATATTAAATAGCTATCAAATACATTCGCCACTTAGGTTTAAAGAAGAGAAAACATTTTTTTTCACGGAATTTTCATTATAATGGAGAATAAATCTGTTCATGAGATATGTATCCGACTTAAGCAACAAATAATTTGGAGATACCAAAATTCTTTGACCTATACATACAGAACAAAGAATAGCAAGTTTTAGAGTAGTGCACCGAGTGATTTCCAACCCATATGTATTAAAATTATTGCTTTTTCTCAACTCTATTTTCTCACCTAGTTTCAAGTCACCAACAATTTTTAGAAAAACTTAATTATTATAAGATCATACTTAAATGACAAGCACAATATACAACATAAACTCACTGGATGTATTCTAAAGTATACATATAGAGTCTATAATTGCAGGGTAGTTATAAATTAGAGGAAGAATATTTCACACCTTTTGTGAGGCAGCGATTGGAACACGACGAACTTAGATTGTATCTCCCTCCACACAAACGTAGGAAACAGAACAAGAATGCACGAGGCAGAACAAAACTTTTCGCTTCCTAAACTATGACTCTCTCTATACCTACGAATTCTAATGGCTACTGTATTTCTGGAATGGAAACCAGAGTGCTTTTGAGGTTCAACCTCTATTCCCCCAATCAGTCACAAACAAATGAGGTGTATATAGGGGAAAATGGGTCATTTTTTTGGGGAGGAGGGGGGAATTGGATAGAAATTGGGGCTTTCGAATTTCAAAATTGGAACGTTGAGGAGGGTGTTGTTGGTACGAATTGTTGGCTGGAACGTTTGGTCGCTGCCGTTGTTTGGTTGTTGGTGTCGTTTAGGAGGTCAAAGGGACTGGGCGGTATTGCTTTTGCTAAAGCTTTTGCTGGGTTTGCTGTTTTGGGGAAGACGATGGAGACATCTTCGTCTTGGAAGAAGGGGAAACACATGAGTTGAGGGTGAGCGTGAGATAAAGAACGAAAAGAAAAAAGGTGCGCGTGTATCTATGTATACGTTGATGTATTGTTGTTTGTTTGGCTGATTTGTAAAGTGGGCCGGGTATGGGGTATTTTTGGGTTGAATTTGATCCAAAAAATGGATCAAAATTTGTCAAAAATTAACTCAAAGGAGGCTGAAAATAAAGGAATTTTTACCAAACTACACCACTTATGTTTTTATATTTTCAGAAAATTTCACCTATTTGAAAAAATTACATTTATCCCTTATTTTGATTTTTATCTGATACTATTGTGATACATGTCACTTCATATTTTTTTCTATCTGACACGCCATCGATTTTAGGTGTATAATTTTTGGGAATAGTTCTTATTAGTTGTCAATTTTAGGGAATGATAACTCTTTAATTAAAAAAATTTACTTTGTGACTTTTCATATGAACACTTCCTTTTTCTGATTTTCTTCATCTTTATTTTTCATTTTTAGTTTGTTGATTGTTTTCTTCGTCTGATTTTTTTTTCGCTAATACATATGAATTTCAATCCATCGTTTGGTTTAGCCATTACTCAAATGGATGAATCTTGCCAAAACTGAAGAAGTAGAAGAGGAGGAAGAAGATGTTGAAGAAGATGATGAAGAAGAAATAGAGGCGGAACTGAAGAAGACGAAAAAGAGGAAGAAGATGACGAAGAAAAACAAACAGAGGTGGATTTTTTTGGATACTGTCAATTCTTTTCTCCTTTTAAGATTTTGATTTCTTCCCATTTTTGAAATCTTTTTGTGGGTCCTTTGTT
>JBCEWC010014076.1:0-14618 GCA_038996855.1 Solanum aculeatissimum
GGCCACTTAAACTCAACCCGTGGCTACCAAAACCCAACCATGGCTTGTAGTACATCATAGAATGCCAATTATAAGTAGATTTCAAAATTTTTGGTTTGTTACAGCATTCTTGGAGTATGATAAAAAATCATGTAAGATGAATACTTAATTAAATTACTTACGCACAAGAATTGATGAAAAAAAATTCAAAATGTCATCAAAATTGCTAACTTGAATTAACGAAATCACAAATTATTGTTCATAAACTCCTATTCATGCTATTCTCTCTAAAAGTATTGTATCTAATATTTCTTTCACGCTCCCTATCATTCTATATCTGATAAAAACCTAAAAATACCTATTTATAGTACTTAAAATATAAAGCTAAAATGAAATAGGATAACTGTGTCGGCACCAGTCACGAATACCTTTTACGGCTCGTGAGTCGAGATCTCATGGAATGTTGTTGTAGCTACTTGCATCTTTTATGAAACCTTCTTCATTGGTCGTGTAGG
Organism: Solanum aculeatissimum; assembly: GCA_038996855.1. Lineage (NCBI taxonomy): Eukaryota > Viridiplantae > Streptophyta > Magnoliopsida > Solanales > Solanaceae > Solanum > Solanum aculeatissimum. The sequence goes on from JBCEWC010014076.1 coordinate 495, forward strand.
ATTCCATGACTAGTGAAGGGTTTTGTCTGAGCCACTTTCAGCAACTCTTCAATTTTCTGCTCTTCACTTCACGACCACATTCTATGACTCTTATGATGGTCTACAACTCGTGTCCTGCTCTCATAAAGTGGGATTCACTTTTCACCCCTTCACTGGAACAACAAACAAAACCCCCTCTACGACTCATGGAATGAACCACGACCCGTAGATGGCCTCGTAAACTTCCAAATCATCTGTAAATTTGTACTTCAAGTTCAAAACCAAGCCAACAACGAAATCCTACAAAAAATAAACATCAAATCTACTAACATTGCTTTGAAAATGCACAAAATCCCATGTTTTAAGCATTAAAAGTGTTGTATTTTAGCAGCACGTCAACACCCTCAACTTAAAATTATTGCTTGTCCTCAAGTGATAGACTCAATCTACTTAAGCAGCATAAAGACACATAGACATCTACCTAATGGCACAAAATATATCAAAATCTCAATAGATACCCAAGTCTCCTCAAAACACAAATCAGATAGTTATCCAGTAAACCAATGCAGACTATAAAATTCAAATAGTGCAACTATGACAAGCTATGCAACCATAAATAAGCAACATATCACTGAATTAGTCAAGTGTCAATAATGCAATGCAAGTGCCCTCAAAGAAAAAAGTTCCAGAATACACTTTGGGTGATATTTTCAATTCAAGTTCATGGGGACTATATCAAAACATTCACTCTCACAAAAGATATTTCATTACTGTGCCAATACCATATGTTTGCCCCGATACTCTAGATTGTGACTTGTTGACTAGTTGGACTAGGACCACGTTATGACTTTCTAAGCTTGTAATGTAGGCTCAGAGGGCTTTGGAGTGATTGTATGGATACATAGTGACTGGGCCATCCTTGATACTTGTTCACTACTTTTACCCTGCCAACCTATCACTTTTCTTGTCTTCTCCCTTTTTCCTATTTTTTAACTGTTTAAGGGTACTTTTTATTATTCTTTATGCTTTGCTCTTATTCATTTATATTATTTGAAGATTTGGAAAATTCATCTTTTTTTTTCTTGCACCCTTTGCATTCTTTATCTTCCCTTCTTTGTATCACTAAGCATTTTTCTCCTTATTTATGACTTCTCCTTATACCAGCCACCTTTAACTTAGGCTTTTTGCCTAAGATAAGGAGCACAATATCTATCCTCCGAACCAGGGCCACTTTTTGAGTATCCACCCTCAACTTAGGCTTTTAGCATGAGTTGAGGTTCACAGTGTTTAAGGAAAGATTAGGGAAAAGTTTGAGATTATCATTTATTAAGGTTCGATCTTATCAGGTGTTTACAAAGAATAGGGTCAATGTTAAGCTAAAAAAATAGGGATCAAGGGATAATTAACATCTTTGGTTGGTTATATTTAAGCTAAGTGGGCTAAATAAGAACAGTGGCCTAATATCCTTTCCTAACTAACTAACTTAGAGTCTAAATCCTGAGTAACAGGGCGCAAGTTCTGAATTAAAACACAGTGAAGAATTATGCAATTACACTCACTCACTCATGGCACTTCTTTACATGTTAACATAACTAACAGATCATGCGTTTTATCATAGTTCACACACTTATCAGAAAAAATACTATCAAATAACCTAGTTATGTATGGTTACAATCAAACTAGCAAAACAAAAAATTTGGTTGGTATCTGTTTTACACAAAAATTAACTACGCCATGCATATCAGTACTATATACTACAAATGCTACCTAAAACATCCTAAATATGTCGTTTCAACATAAAATGAAATTGGCAGGGAACGAACACAGGTAAGAAAACCCTTTGGAATTTAAAATTAGGGTAGTTATAGGCCAAAGTTACTGAGACTTCACTAAGGTCGTAAAACTACACACACCTTATCAAAATGATTGTTGGTCCTCAATGCATGTGAATAAAATATAAAGAACTGGGGTCAAAAGAAACATACCTGAGTGCCTAATCGCCTCTCTCAATCTTGCTCTGTCCATCCTCCATAGAACTGGTGGACTCCTCAATAGTAGGAGAAAATCAGGAAGAACTCTCACCTCTAAGGAACTAGCATGCACGCTCTTTTCTAGCCTGCTCCTCCTCTCAGGATCTGGCCAGGGCAATCCGCTAGTCCTCCTCCTCTGTTCGCTCACCACCAAGGCGCTCCTCATTTGTATCATCTGTGAAGGGCCTCTTCTCGAGGGAAGTCTGTGTAGGCTCCTTTGGAGTGAACAAACTTATAATAGGTGTTGCAGTTGGTATAATAAATGGCAAGCCTAATGGAGTAACTAATATTGCATCAATGTCAGCTCAGAGCTATTGAACCTCTATCTGCATAACCGACAAATCAACCGAAGTGATAGTGTAGAGGCTTATCTAGATCCGCTCTTTGAATGCATCGATGTGGGCATCCATCGGTGTAAGTCCCTCCTTGATGATGGTAACCGTGAATGCTTGCATATAACTCTCTGCCTCTGTAACAACTCGGCAGACCCAGAGCCTCAACTGCTATAACAACTGAATCAACTATGACTCAGCATGCATCAGTCTCTGTGCAAGCGCCTGAAAAGATGCTGCCAACACAAATGAAATGCTAGCAGGCGGTAAAGTCATGAATACATACTTTAGAACAACAGCAATAATAATAGTTGGCCCCCTTCCCTCAGCAGTCTTAGTCTATGGGGGCTCCTCTGTGGACTGTGTAGTGGAAGAACTAGAGAGCTTGATCAGAGGCACGAAGGAGAGCAAATTTGGAAGTATCACCTGTGGCCTCAGTGTCTGACATAGAGCAACTAGATTCTCTTCAGCTTTGATTGTGCTAGCATCTAACGTGTGTTGCACCTCTAGTAGTATGTCCACATGGTGCAGTATATGAACCCCCACCATCAAACATAGGTGATGTATCAAGCATGGGAAGGGGATCATAGTGGACCTCCTCAGGGCTGCCTCATATATCTACTCTATGATCAGTGTGGCCCAGTTGATTGCATAGCCAGTTAAGATATTGGCCACTAAAATAGCTCTCTCCTGTGTTAAGGTACTATCTACAAGTGTCAGCCGGATCCTCGAGCAGACAACCACCCACAAAATATTAGTGGCGAAGTTGAGCAAAGCCTTGATAATAGGCTCTGAAGATGTGGATACCCAAGCAGGGTCAAGTCCTGTAGCAGCAATATGGGTAGTCACCCATCTCATCAAATGGGTCTGGTGCTCCGTTTCTCTCATGACTCCCAAGTCACATGCTCGCCCCACTATATGATCAAACTATGTTGTGGAACTAGGAGTCGCAAACTTGGGTCCAAATAGCATCTGTCGAATGATCTCCTCTGATATGTTGACCACCCAACCCTGCACTTTGACCTTCTCTAGACTAGGCTGGTTGAGGGGATTCTTCCCCTTGGAAAGATTATTGTGAATCGTGGCGGCGTAGGAAGCGAAGAGCTCCCTCACTAATACCGGTGAGTACCTCCCAGTCGGCTATGCCAACCACTAAATTCTGTATAGTGTAATAGTGTCCTCTAGCCCTAGGACATTGTTGAGTCTTCTAGTGATGACTCGGGACTCCTTCAGTATAGAACGAGGGGGTCGGCCAGGCTCGTTTCCCTATATATCCTCCATGAAGATGGTCTGTATGCCCTCGACACACTACCTATTGAGCTATGCATCTGGTGATAACTAAGGTGCGTGAGTGTTGGAGGATGATGAGGATTTTGAACCCTCCTCAGAAGTAGATCTGAACCCCCTCTCGGAGGAGGTCATCTAAATACTACTGTTGGCCCTGTCACCTTCCTCATAAGACTGGGAAGGGAAGACTACAATCGTCTGTGATATAGCATGCCTAGAAGATGCTCGAGTCTGTCGTGGCTCTACATCAGAGTCTGGCTAGATTCCAAGCTCCTCTACAGAGCCACTAGCCTCGAGGGCATGCTGTGAATCTGTTGCCTTGTCTTGAAAGCGGGATTTCATAGCTCGAATCTCATCTTTCTTTGATTTAAGGTCCATGGTACCTGCAAGACACGCAATCACAAAACAAATTAGTTCCATGAATTGCAATCCAAAATACAAAAAATATTTAGAACTAGACTAGGGAAACTTGGGTTTACAAAACCAACTTTATAAGTCTTAGAGTACTCTACAAGTAGTAAAAGGTTTCATGGGACAGTGTTTAGATATTATTTACACAATTGGAGTTGCATCCACAAGACCTATTCATGACTCATAGAATGCTCTACTAGTCACAGATGGAGTCGTGGGTGTAAGACTAGCTTAGGTTCAGCATTGGCAAACTATACGAGACCTATCTATAAATTGTAGAACAATCCACAAGTCGTAAAAGGTCTCGTATGATGAAGCCTCAAGATTAATCAATACTGGAGCCTTTCACAAGGGGTAACTATGGCTCGTGGATTGATCCACGGGCCATATAACACCCTCGTAGACATGGCCAGTGTTAAAATATCTTTTACAACCTCATCTACAAGTTGCCCTAACCAATTTTACCAAACAAGACAATATTTAAAAACAAGGATTTATGTACCCATATGCAAATTTACACTAAGTTACCGACCCCAATCAAGCATTGCCCTAAACACCCCCATCAAAAGATTTTTCATTCATTTTAAGTAATCCAACCATTCGTCGGCATACATACTAACTACTTGGAAATGTGAATGCACATACTTTCAATATGTTACAATGACCAATTAGTTGTACCATCACATAATTTAACACACCCACCCTTTTTGGCACCTATTTCTACCTTAATCACATAATCAAAATCATGACTAAATTTTTAAGGCATAGTATTTAAATAGGTTCCCGACTCTGCTAACCCATCCCCAATCCTAATAAAACTCAATAACAATCACAATTTGATAAGATAGGTTTTAGGTACCGTAGACTTACCAATTGATATAAAATTAGGAGAACAATGACAGGGACACGGTGGGGATTTAAAACCCTAGGAGAGGTGGGTTCACCAGAGTTGGCCGGAAAATGAAGTGGGTTGACAAATTCATGGTAGAAGAATGAAAGGGTGGTCAGATTTAGGGTTTGGGATCACTGGTTCTTTGCAATAAATAGGGTCAAAATAATTTTGACCCCTATTTAAACCATACCGGGTCGAGTTAGAATGATAGGGTTTTGGTTTTACAAAACCCCAAATACGTGTCACGGAATTCTCTATGGCCCATGAATCATGGTTTCATGGAAGCCATAAGGTCTTTTATCCCTACCTTTTGTCTACGAGTCATAATACGAGCCATAGCTTGCAATATGACTAGTAAATGAGTCTCGTAAACCACTTTGACACTAAGGAAAGTTTTAGGGACTTACCTGGGAACCATGAACCCAATCCATTATATTTAGTTCTACATACAAACTGTTGACTTGGTTTGTGGACTTGAGTGATCATACCTTTGCTCACTGGAGGACTTTACAAGATTGTCTATGGGTCGTACAATGCAGCACGACCTTTAGAGCAATTCGTAAACTCCAGTTTCTGTTCCTTTTCAGCCAAAGTTGGCTGACTTATTATGGTACCTGCATTACCTGTATAACCTGCAAAAACACATTGTTACCCTATATAACTCCAAACCATTGTCCAAAATTTACAAACGAAAAAAAAAAAACTAGCCTATTTTAAGTTTAAAGGTAAAACAAAACTAAAAACTAAACTATAATTATTACAAAAATATCTTGGGTTGCCTCCCACGAAGCGCTTGATTTATTGTCAGGGTATGGCGTGGGCTATTTTATTACTCAAACTTCATCAATAGCCCATACCTCCATCTTCAGCTCATCTGGCCTCTTCATCGATCTGCAGACATTGAAGGTGACTTTTGCATCATTCAATCTAAACTTGAGGAGGCCAGATTGCATGTCCACTAGGGCTTGCCCAGTGGCTAAGAAAGGTCTTCCCAAGATGATTGGGACTTCAAAGTCGACCTCGCAGTCTAAGATCACGACGTCTGCAGGGAATATGAATTTTTCCACCTTGACAAGGACATCATGTAACATTCCCACCGGCTTCTTTATAGGTCGGTCAGCTATCAAAAGTCACATGCTAGTAGGTGTAGGGGCTTCCACGCTGAGCTTCTTAAAAATCACCAGGGGCATCAAGTTAATGCTGGCACCAAGATCACATAACGCCCCTGCGAACTCCATATCCCCTATAGTAGAAGGAATGGTAAATGCTCCAGGATCCTCTCTCTTCTTCACCAAGGATCAGGTAGAGATAGCACTATAATTTTTGAGCTCTTATGAGAGATCCTGACTCACGGTACGCTTCTTCATCACCAGATCATTCATAAACTTGGTGTATCCCGGCATCTTATCCAATGCCTCAAATAGTGGGATGTTAATAGAAAGTTGCTTCAACATGGAAAGGAAGTGTTTCAACTTACCTTCCTCCTCCTTTTTCTTTAATGTCTATGGGAAGAGAGGAGGAGGTCGAGGAATGTGTCTAAACTATTTTGGCACATCATTGCTTTCCTAAGTCTGAACACTAACATCTCTAGTTTTAGCTTTCTTATCTACAACACCCTCATCACGAACCTCATTATCATCTACAGGCATTGGAGGATCAGTGGTTTGCTTCCCACTACGAGTTGTGATATCCATGCACTACCCTTCATTCTTTGGCTGAACAGTATTGCTGGGCAGAGTACCCTTCTGGAATTGGTTTAGTTGAGTCGAGATCTAGCCAAATTGTTGCTTAAGTTTCTTGATTGAAACTAAATAAGACTCTATCGTTTGATTAATGTTGGGGATGTTAGTCTTCATCCCTCTAAGTGTCTTATCCTGTGCATCAGCCTTTTTCAGCAATCTGTCAAATATCTTCCTGACCCTGGATGAACCTGCACCAGAATCATGATTGTGGGGTGGAACGTAGGTTTCGCTTCTATAGCCATCTCTATGACCCCATTAAGCTTCTCTATCTTGGCCTCTATTTCGATCATAAATGCCACCCCGATTTTTGTTGTTATATGCTCTCTCACGTTCGTAGCTCTGACCTTGGTTTCGTTGCCCTTGGTGCTAGTAGTCCTGATTTAACCCCTGGGTGTTAGTCCAGAAACCTCCCATCTGCTCAGCTATGAAACAAGCATCACCCTCAAAATAGGGCTACTTATACTTAGGTGCTCAGACACGCTAATGAGCAACAACATTCACCTTCCCAGCATTCTGTTTAATCAGTAGCCACACATTGGTATTAATTCTTGCAAGTTCCTGCATCACCTCTTCATTGACTGTGCTTGCACTAGAGTAGTAGTAACTGCAAACGAGCTCAATGTTGTGGCTTTGTGCCTTGTGCCTCATGTATGATTAGTTTTGATAACCCGCTCTAGCCTCTCGGTGATCTCTTAGAAGGTATGATCTATAAATGATCCACCAATGATGGAGTCAGCAACTGCTTGCCCGTTCTCATCAAGGGCTCTGTAGAAGATTTCAACCAGGGATTAATACATGATCTTATGGTCAGGAACCCTTCTCAAACACTTTGAAAACCATTCCTATGTAGTACCAATTGAATCACCAAGTAATTGCTCGAAGTTATTAATCTTTTACTTCAGCTTAAGCTTTTTGGAGATGGGGAAATACCTCTCGAAAAAGGTTATTTGCAATTCAGCCCAACTGGTGATCGACTCTGTGGGAGCTCAGCTAACCATGATGTTGCATTCCCAGTACGAGATAATGGGAAAACACGGAGCCCAAGGACATCCATGGACAGATTTTGGTTCCCCATTACACTCTTGCAGAAAAAAACAACATTATGCAGGTGATTGTGTGGATCCTCTGATGGTAGCCCAGTGAGCAACCCATGATTCTAAAGCATCGAATGTAACCCACTCGACATGACGAACATAGTGTCATCCAAAAGTGAAGGTAACACTATTGCTCCTGTGACATTCACAGCCATCGAGTTCAGCCAATATTGATTTCAATCATTTGTGGCGACTCGAAGCCCCTTAGGATGTCGAATGACTATGGGTGAGTTGTCCCTATTTGGATTCAATCCAACATTATTTGCATTCTCAACATTATTACCAGGTTATCAGACAATTCGTTTTTAGGTTTGCTCAATCTTTGGGTCAAAAGGAATCAAGGGAGTGCCTTGACTTCTCGTAGTTGACATGCACTGTTCACCTGCACCCTATACCAAGATAAAAACAACAAAAAACATAAAAGTATGGAAAAAAGAGTAATTTATCAAATTGCAGTGTGCTAATCAGGTCTAGTTGTAATTCCCGGTAACGACATCACTAAATATTGTCCGTCCAACTCTAACGCTTAACACACACCCCTACTTGGAGGTTTTAAGTGGTAATACTCAAGTATTTAACTGAACATGGCTTAGAATCATTCCCATGAGGAATATGATAGACTCTGGATTAGCACACTTTTGTAACGTGAATTGATATACCCTAATATCTCCTAGAAATAAAAAAATAAAAGCTAAATATAATGAGAGGGGATTTGCTATTAAAAATAGATTATAAACTAAAATAACAAGTGTTTGTAATCAGAAGAGAAATGAACTAGGGCTATGTGTTCCATATGACTCCCTAACTAAGTGTTCTTGGATACTAGTGACTCTTTTCTGGTGTGTAGATGTAGGAAAGTACGTAAGTTATGTTCTCCTAAATCCTTGATCAGGCATCTAGGTGAATTTCATCACATTACTTGACCGGTCTCTATGATGTTGCGTTACTAATCCTTACTTTTTATCCCAGACCAAAACTACTACCCCTAATAGATTGATTAGTTGAGAGAAATCGATCAACCTTTGTTAATTAATTTTTTTCCTATTCGTCACTTTCTAGATTGGGCAAGTGATACTAGGTGAGTTTTAACGTTGGTCATCCATTAAAAAGAAATTAAAGTGAATAAATTAATTAATACATCTTAACACCTTCCAAGAAATTGTAAGTAATCCAATTTTATCTTAGTTAGCTCGTCATGGTTACCACAACCCTAGTTGTGGATTTATCCATGCATGCTTGGAGTATTATCAGAAATCATGTAAGAAGAATACATAATTAAATTTCTTACGCACAAGAATTTATGAACAAAATCAAAAATCTCAATGAAATTGCAAACTTGAATTAATGAAATTATAAAATGTTGTTCACAAACTCTCAATCTTGTTATTCTCTCTAAAAGTACTATTCTAATGTTTCTATCACGTTCCCTATCGTTCTATATTTGATAAAAACCTAAAAACCCTATTTATAGTACTTAAAATACAAAGTTGAAATGAAATAGGATAATTGTGTCAGCACCAGTCACAAACACCTTTTACAGCTCCTGAGAAAGCTCACAGCTCGTGAGTCGGGGTCTCATGAAATGTGGTTGCAACTACTGACATCTTTCACGAAACCTTCTTCATGGATCGTGTAGGATTCCACGACTCGTGAAGGGTTTCGTCTAAGGCACCTTTAGCAAGTCTTTAATTTCTACTCTACACTTCACGACCACACACTATGACTCATATGATGGTCTACAACGCGTGTCCTACTCTCGAAAAGTGGGATTCACTTTCCACCCTTTCATTGAAAAAACAAATGAAACCTCCTCTACGACTCGTGGAATGACCCACGACCCATAGAGTGTCTTGTAAACTACCAAATTATCTTCAAATATGTACTACCAGCTCAAAACCAAGCCAACACTAAATTCCTAAGAAAAACAAATAAAACAAACATCAAATCTACTAACATCGCTTTTAGAACGCACAAATCCCAAGTTTTAAGCAATAAAAGTGTTGTATTTTGGCAGCACATCACCAATTATAGAAGGCACGCCAACTTCAAAGACCATGGCAATGCGTTCTCACTTCCACTCGAGAATAGGCATCCTCTAAAGCTCTCCATTTGACCTCAAGTGCATAAACTTGACCTGTTGACATGTCAAGCACCTGGCTACAAACTCTGATATATCTCTCTACATTCCGGACCGCCAATAATACTGACTCAAATCATGATACACTTCGCTCTCCAGGGATGGATAGAATATCTAGTACAATGAGCCTCCTCAAGTATCAATTTAATCAAATCACCCATCTTTGACATACAGATACAACTTCTAATCCTCAAAAAACAATTAGAATCAACCACTACTTCTCTAGCTTCACTTCTAGTTACTTTATCCCGAATAATAAACAACTTCTCGTCCTTAAACTACCTGTCACTAATTTAATCCATCAAAGATGAGTGAGCCTTAATAGAAGCAAGCACCTCACCCTGAACTGAAATCTGTAATCTCACCAACCCATTGGCCAATCTATGAACATCTCTAGACAATGGTCACTCCTCAACTCAAATAGCTACTAGACTCCCCATGCTGGAAGCCTTCCTACTTAATACATCAGCCACTACATTGGCCTTCACGAGATGATAAAGAATAGTCAAATTGTAGCCTTTTAGGAGCTCAATCCACCTTCTTTGTCTCAAATTTAGATCTCGCTGACTGAAAATATATTTTATGTTGCGATAGTAAGTAAATATCTTACAATGGACTCTATATAGATAGCGATGTCACAACTTCAACATAAACACAACTGCAGCGAACTCCAAATCATGAGTGGAATAGTTATTTTCATGGGCCTCCAACTGTTAATAAGAATAAAAATAACTTTCCCTTTTTTTCATCAACATTCCTCCTTACCCCACTCCCGAAGCATCACAATAAATAGTGAAATCAACACCCTCATCCCACAATGTCAAAATAGAAGTTGTAGTCAATAATAACTTGAGATTTTGAAAGCTCTCTTCACACTCATCGGACCAATGAAATACCACTCTTCTGAGTAAGTCAAGTTAGTGAAATTGCAACAATAGAAAAACCTTGCACAAAATGACAATAATAACTAGCCAAACCTATAAAACTATGAATCTCTATAGCTGAGACAGGCCTAGTCTAATCTCAAATGGCCTCAATCTTTGTTGGGTCAACTAAAATACCCTCCTTGGACACCACGTGCCCCAAGAATGCCAATGAACTTAACAAAACTCACAATTGGAGAATTTAGCATAATGATTCTCCTCCCTAAGCCTCGGAAACACAATCCTCAAATGTCTCACATGATCCTTCTTGGTCTTGGAGTAGTCCAAGATGTCGTTAATGAACAAAATCATAAGTGAATCCAGATAAGGCAAGAACACCCAGTTCATTAACTCCATAAATGATACAGGGACACTAGTCAAATCGAAGGACATAATAAGAAACTCATAATGGCCATACTTTGTCCAAAAGGTTATCTTAGGTATCTGAAGGTCGAATACATAGTTGATGGTACCCAAACCTCAAATCAACCTTAGAAAATAGTACAACTCCTTGAAGATGATCAAATATGTTATGGATACAAGAAAGTAGGTACTTGTTCTTGACAATCACCTTGTACAACTGTCTATAATAAATACACATTCTCATGGATCCATCCTTCTTCTTTACAAATAAAACTAGGGTACCCCAAGGTGAAACACTAGGGCGAATAAAGTCCTTACTCAATAGATCTTAGAGCTACTCTTTTAGTGCCTTCAACTCAGTTAAAGCCATAGGATATAGAGTGATAGAAATGGGTTTAGTGCTCGCTCAAGGTCAATAGAAAAATCAATGTCCCGATCAGTAGGGAATTTGAGTAGATCAGTAGGAAACACATCCAAAAACTTAAAAATCACAAAAATAGGCTCCATAGAAGGTCACTCAGCAGCAATATCACGAACAAAAGCCAAGTAAGCTAAACACCCTCTATCAATAAACTTTTGGGCACAAATATAAGATATCACCTTACTAGGACAAAAACCTTTTGAACCCTTCCACTCCACTCTTGGTCTACCTGGCATGGCTAAGGTAATGGTCTTAGCATAACAATCAAGAATACCATAATATGGAGATAGTCAATCTATACCTAAAATAACTTTAAAATCTACCATATCCAATATAATCATATCTATCCAAGTCTCATAGCCAACCAAGATAACAAGATAAGATCGGGATACCCAATCCACTATTAAGGGCTCACCTACTTGGGTTGAAATATGAATAGGCACAGACATAAAATAACAAGGTAACTCAAACCCCACGAATAAATAAGTAGACACATATGAATAAGTGGAGCAAGGATAAAAATAACACAGATGTAGGTTGATGAAAAATCAGATCAATACCTGTGATAACAGCATCAGAGGCATCAGCCTCGGGTCTACCTAGGAAAGCATAGCAATGGCCTCTCTATCCTCCGCTAGAAGAAGTTGTCCCTCTACTATTAGAATATGCAAAAATATCACCTGCTTCTCTACCACTACTTCATCCACCTTTATCGGACTGACTTCTACCCCAACCTCTAGTTTAGTCTGTGTATTGACTATCGCCATCTTAACAAAGTGACCATCAAGAATAAGTATCCTTTGCCTCGCATTGATGTTCTTTTTTACCAATTATAGGGTGCCTCGGTATTCTGTAAGATTAATTTGAGGTTCAGCTATCAACAGTTGAGAGTTCGGGAGTCTAATATCCCAAAGATATTTTTTTAGACTTATTATAAGCATTATGAGTTCGTTGTTATACCTTTTGGGTTAACCAATTCCCCAGCTACTTTTATAAATTTGATGAACCGAGTGTTCAAGCCCTATTTGGATATTTTTGTGATCGTATTTATAGATGATATCTTAGTTTATTCCAAAAGCAAGGCCGATCATGTTCAGCATTAGAGGATCATGCTTCAAAGGTTAAGGGAAGAGAAGTTATAGCCAAGTTCTCAAAATGTGAGTTTTGGCTTGATTAGGTTGCATTTCTTGGCCATGTTGTATCAAAAGAGGGTATTATAGTTGATTCGACCAAAGTGAAAGTTTTGCGTGAGTGGGTTAAGCCTACTTCTTTGATTGAGATTTAGTATTTCATTGATTTAGTGGGACATTATTGATATTTTGTTCAGGGATTCTCTTCTATAGCATCCCCATTGACTAGATTAACTCAAAAAGATATGGAATTTTAGTGGTCCGAGGAGTGTGAGGCTAGCTTTCAAAAGCTCAAAGATTTGTAGACTTCAACACCTATTCTTTCTTTTCTCAAGGAGGGAGTACCTTTTGTGGTATATTATGATGCTTTTGGTGTGGGATTGGGTGGTGTATTGATGTAAAAAGGGAAAGTGGTAGCCTATGCTTCTAGACAGTTAAAGGTGCTTGAGAAGAACTACCCTACCATGACATAGAGTTAGTTGTGATTGTGTTTGAGTTGAAGTTATGGAAGCATTATTTATACGGGGTGCATTGTGAGATCTTCACTGATCACCGAAGTCTTAAATATATCCTCTATCAGCCTAATTTGAATATGAGGCAGCATACATGGTTGGACTTGCTTAAAGACTATGATATCTCTATTTTATATCACCCCGGGAAGGCCAAAGTTATGGTTGATGCTTTGACCCGAAAGGCTACTAGTGTGGGGAGTTTGGCATTCTTAAGGGCTGAGGAGAGGCCCCTAGCCTTAGAGGTTCAATCCCTTGCTAGGAAAATGGTTCGTTTGGATATTTCTCCTCCCTATAGTATTTTGGATTTTGTTAAGGCTAGATCTTCCTTGATTGATCAAATATGTGCTCATCAGTTTGAGGATCTCAGGTTATGCTTGTTTCGTGACAAAAGTGTAGAGGGGTAAAGCCAAGGTAGCTATTGTTGATTCTGTGGGTGTTTTGAGGATAACTAGTAGAGTTTATGTAACTAAAGTGGGAGATTGGGTGAGGCTGATACTTGATGAGGCCTATTGTACTAGGAATTCTATCCACCCATGTATGGCTAAGATGCACCATGACCTAAAACACCATTATTGGTAGTTTGGGATTCTCACGACTTGGATAGGGGGGCCTAGATGTGACAAGGCGAAAGAGGACCCAAAGACCCTCGATCAAGCCATTATAGCATCACTACACCCACCATCGGTTCAGAAACGCGGAAGCTTAACACATAACACATAAGCTCTAGGGATTCGGGGACTTAGGACTCAAGCTATGGGGACAATACGGGGGAAGGGATAAGCATGCTTGCACAAAGCACATAGTCATTCATCATACTCAACATTCAAGTCATTATCATAACATGGAGACATGATCATAAATCAAGTGAAAT
>JBCEWC010014077.1:0-14617 GCA_038996855.1 Solanum aculeatissimum
AATAGGATTCTATATACTATTGTTATTCCTATTTCTATTCTAAGTAGGATTGTATTTACCTATTCCTATTCTAACACATGATATAGATTTTTTTTGAAAATTTGCGTACATGATATAGATAAACCTCAAAAAGTTAAATATTATCTTTTAGGGGACTGACTCTACACCTGAAAATGTTTAAAGCAGTTCCTTCCAAGACTAGCCATTTATACACAAGAATCTCTCAATCAAAGAACATGCTACAAGATAAACCTCAATAATTTCATAATTGTCTTTTAGGAGGACTCAACACCTGGAAATGTTCGGAATATTTTCCTTCCAAGTCTATTCATGCATGTGTCTGCCTCTAGGTTAATCAGTAAAAAGCAAAATTGAACAGGTAAACTAAGATTTCATTGAAAATGCATCCAGTACATGGCGGAAGACACAAGCTGCAGCAAAAAAGAGCTAGCTCCTGAATGGTGAGACATTCTAAATGTTTGCTAAGGGGCTAGCTAACAATTTTTTTCAAAACTAAACAAAATTATTTTACGTTAAGATAGTTACTCCAGCAGACAGCAACAAATATCTATATTATGGGTCGGAGAAGAGTTCCCATCGAAGCATCTGTTAAAGCCAAAAGAACCAAAAAAAAAACGGAGGCTGGAATAGTTGGCCAGATTTTTCCAGTAGACTTGGTTGGTCGTGTTGTGGTCAATCCATGCTTCTTCTTTTTTTCTTTTTTTTTTTGAAACTGGTAAAATGGCACTAAGGGTGTGCTAGCCACCTCCAAAAGTGTGCTTACATTGATCACTAATAACAAAAAGCCTAGAAAATCCACTATTTTTATTTCATCTACTATTATACATTGCTCTTTACACCAAAAACATAGGTAGAGATGCATTTCCCTTTGATCTTCCTTTGGAGATTCTCTCATTCCTCTCCTTCCATATGGTCCACCATATGCAAGTTGGGACAGTTTTCCACAATCTGTTCTGGCTTTTGCTCCCTTCCCTTCTGATCCAGCAGCTCAACAGATCAGCAGTATGCTCTGTTATTCTCCAGCTTTCCCCAGCCAAGCTAATGAATAGGGACCAGACTTGCAAAGTTACCTCGCAGTGGAGGAAGAATTGTTTTTTTTTTTTTTTGCTTCACTGGCATATGGAAGCTAAGTGAAATTTCCTTCTCTATAATGCCTCATGGTTGAAGCATGCCTTTCTTACTAACAACGAGGAGAAGCATTTCACCTTAGTAGGTGTCATGCTACTCCAAGTAGCTTTTCAGGGTCCTCTATCTCTCCCTGTCATCTCTAGAAGCCTCTCTGTGAACTCTGTTGACTGAAAATTTGCCATCAATATTGTGACTTCATTTGATGATATCAAGCTCATTGGTAGTCCCTGTGAAAGTTCCTATTTTGCCAAGTAGAGCAGCCACTCTTTCAACCTCCCAATCATCCAAAAGCCTTCTGAAAATTAGGCTCCATCCCTGAGCTATCCAGATGTTTCTATTGTGCTATTCTAGTTGGTGCTGATGTTAAAGAAACTGGGAAAAGCCTCTTGCAGAGTGCCCTGACCATCCCAATTATCCTTCCAGAAGAAGATTTTTCTGCCATTGCCAACTTGAAAAGTAATGTCCTTCCCCAGGTTGATCCAGAATCACCTGATTGTCCTCCAAAGGTATCAGTACATTCATCAGTGCACCACTACCCATTTAGTTCCTACTTTTGTTGTATTGCATTATTCCACATTGCTGGTATATCTTCGGCATATCTCCACAACCATTTCTTAAGCAGTCCACTGTTTTGTAGCTTCGAGTTTCTAACCCCCATACATCCACACTCCTTACTCCATTGCACTATGTTCCATTTCACCAATTGAAACCTTTATGCAACATTTTTCCATACCCATGCCATAGGAAGTATCTTCTCAATTTGTATAGAATATTGAGTACTTTAGCAGTCATAGGAAAGAAAGGCATCACATAGGTTGGTAAAGTCTAGCACATACTTAATTAGAATTAATCTGTCTCCTAAAGATACATATTGTGCCTTCCACATAGCAAGCTTCTTTTCTGTCTTCTCAATTATGTTGTCCCAAATCTCTAATGCCTTATGTTTAGCACCAAGTTGGAGTCCCAAGTAAACAGTAGGCAGTTTTCCCACTCCACATCTTAAAATGTTAGCTAGAACCTGAATCTGAATGACTTTATTAATAGGATAGATGTTGCTTTCCCTCCCGTTTATCTTCAAGACTGAAATTACTTCAAAGATGACTAGCATTAGTCTCAAAAACTTATTTGTTCACTAGTAGCATCACAAAAAAACTATTGTATCGTCTGCATAAAGTATATGGCATATCTCTTGCACTTCCTCGGTCCTGCTCCCTATTCTAAAGCCTTTTAGCCATCTCCTCTGTATTGCAATCTTCATCATGCTATTGAGGCCTTCCATTGCTATAATGAAAAGAAAGGGAATAAGGGGTCCCGTTGGCTTAGCCCTCTTTCTAATGAAAAAAATATTTCAATCTCCAATTACCAAAATTGAGCACCGGGTGGTTTTAATGCAAAAACTTGACCAGTTTAGCCATCTTCTTCCAAAACCCATTTGCTTGAGGATGCTAAGTAAGAACTTCCAGTTGGCGCGATCAAATGCCTTTTCAATGTCTAAGAGGCACATCACCCCTGGTTCTGAGCCTCTCAATCTAGTGTCTGCACACTCACTTGCCGACAAAGTTGCATCCATGATTTGCCTTCTTTTGATAAAGGTCATTTGATGTGGGTTTATTACCTTATCTATCACTCTCTTTCACATTTCAGCTTGTATTTTTGCAATGATCTTGTAAATTCCAGTGACGAGACTTTTTGGTCTGAAATCTCTCAACTCAACTCCACCCACCTTCTTTTGGGATAAGAGCTACAAATGTGGCATTGAAGCTCTTCTCAAAAACTTGTTGTGAATGAAATTCCGTAGGGTGAGTAGTATATCCGACTGCAATATTTCCCAGAAAGAAATGAAGAATGACATTGGGAATCCATCAAGGCATAAAGCCTTGTCAATGGAACACCGTTTAAGCCCCTCTAATATTTCATCATCTTCAAATGTCTTTCCAGCCAAGCCTGCTCTTATGTGGAGATCCTGGTATTCTCGTGTAGGGTGAAATCAGGTCTCCAATTCCCAGATTCCTTGTCGAGTTCCTATCAAATTTTTTATTTCTTCGAGATCTGTAACTTCAACCTCCTCAACTTTGAGGATGTCAATGGAGTTGAATCTTCTATAAGCATTGGCCATTCTGTCGAAGTACTTTATGTTTTTATCACCATTTTGACCCATCATACCATAGATCTCCACCTCGAGGTAATTTCCTTGTTTCTTGACGCCTCTTCAAACTCCATTAGCCAGCTGAATTTTCTGCAATTTTTCATCATCTGTCAAAAGTCTGAGATCCTGCATGGATTCCAAATTTCCCACTTGTGACAGAATATGATCTTTCTTTTCCTTTCAGTTGTTCTTCTTGGCTTTGCTACATTCTTTGAGCTTGACTTTCAATTAACTAAGCTTAGAAGCCAATTGGAAATCAGGTCTGCCAGTGACATTGATGTTGCTCCACCATTCTTTTACCCTGACTATGAATCCTTCCTCCTTAAGCCACCAAATTTTGAATTTGAAATATGATTTCTATGTTTCCAATCACTACATGATATTAGGATTGGGTTATGGTCCGAGCCAAGTTGTGGGAAAACACTTTGGCTGATTTTGGAGAAACTCTAATCCCATTGGAAAAAGAACAAGAATCTATCTATTCTTGTAGCACAACTGTGATTTTGACCTCTCCTCCATGTATGATTTTCTTCAAAAAGAGGAGGATCTAGTAACTCAAGATCATATATGCATGGGTTGACATTGGCCATGGCTCTAGTTTTTCTGTTAGAGTTTGTTCTTTCAAAGGGAAATTTGGATACATTAAAGTCCCCACAGATCACCCAGGGCCCTTCACATATTCCTCTAGTATCTGAGACCTCCCACCACAATTCTTCTCTTTCTTTTCTGTCACAGTCTGTATATACAGCAGTAAGACACAAGTCAAGTCTTTGCTGATCCCAAATAGCTTACACGTGAGCATTTGGTTGCAGCTGTCGATGAGCTCCCCCCTTACATTCCCTTTTGTCCCATAGTACAATGATTTCCACCACTTCCACCAATGAAGTCCATCCATACCCTTCCGACCCTTCTGTTTCCCAAAGTTGTTGGAAATATTCTTCCATTGTCCCCCATAATTTAGCTTTTACTCACACATAGATGTCTGTTCCCCATTGATGAACTTAGGATTTTATTGGTCTCTTTCTTATCCTCATTGTTCAACCCCTCATATTTCATGTTAAGATTTTCACCTTCATAATGCATTGTGGTTGTGGTCCTCCCCCTATTTCTTGGGTCCCCATCTTATATCTAATTTCGCAATCAGATTCCTAACTTCCTTTAGGACTTGTTGAATGATGTTGTTTGATTCAACTTGTATAGCTAGTGTCTTTTTTTATCCCCATCTTTGATCTAATTTCAGAAACAGAGCTTTCGCTTCTTTGTGAAAACCATTAAAAAGAACTCCAAGTTCTTCACTAAGCTTAATGATGTTGCTTTGCATCCATTCTGTTGATCTAGCCTCAACGTCCCTATTGCATTCACTTAGAGTCGGATTGGATTGCAATGGGTTCATCACAGTTCAACAATTGTGTGTCCAGAATCTCCCCTGTGTTCTCTACCTCATCACTTGTAATTAAAGGCATTGAGTTGTCATGGAAATTTACCAGTCCTATTGTCGAAATTATGTTTCCATCCATTTTATTGCGTAGGATTGTGCCCTCTAGTTCCATGCAAGTGTCAATCTCTCTCCTTTGTGCAAATTTTCTAATGTTATGCTTTGGAAATTTTGAGATACAAAGGGCTCTCGAGGAAAAAGTTTTTTGGGGCCAAAGGGTTTAATTTTTGGCCCACCTATAGAGACCAAAAACTTTTCCTTCTTCAAGTGCCCTATAGTTTGCTTTTCAAAAAGAGGTGGACTCCCTCTTTTTTGGAAGTGTAACATGTAGGTGTGTTAGTGAGCCCCTTTCTTTTTCTAGCATATAGTTATTGTTGATCTTGGTGCATTCAAAGCATGACCCTTTTTCCATGGAAGATCCACATACAACATGCTCTAGAGGCAGAGTAGGTTGTACCTCATCTTAAGAGGGTTGTCGCTCTTTCTTTTCCTCGGAATTGTTTTCTCCTTTTTCCAGTTTTCGGTGGGCTGCCAGTTTTCAATGGGTAGCCAATACTCTAGTAGCCCGCCCCAAATTGGGAGTGAGAAGATCAGATCTCCGTCTTCGACACCAATATTTACCGCAATCTTTTCTCCCAAAGCCTTGATACAGTTCCTAGCCCATCAAAGGTGGTTTTTTAGCTTTGTCCCCTCATTCACTTCCAGCCGTCCACCACAACTATCCCCAATCTCCCTGAAGGTGGAGTTGGACCAAAGATGTAGAGGAAGACCAACCACTTGAATCCAGACCCAGTTAAGGTTTGAGATGATAGGTAGGATTCTAACAATCGGTGACCACCATTGTAGCATCATATGTCTGTTTTGCCTATTCTAGTTCCCCATTAAAACATTTCATGTCGTTTTGTTGAACGGAATTCGAAGAGATATTGGTACTCATCTATGTCGTATACTTGAACTCCCTGGACTCCATTTCAAGTTTGTTGAGCCTATAACCTGATGTCTTTACAAGTTGGAGTGTCTTCATCTCCTGTGAAACTCCCCACTAAGCATTTGTCCAACATGTCATTTTCCTCTTTGTTTCTCTTAGTCCATTTGTTCTTGAAAAACATCTCTTTATAGCTATTCTCCCTCTACGTTGGTCGAGTAGTCTAGGTAGCTTATTTGTAATTAATGTTGTACTATTTCTATTAATGAAATTTTCTATTTTTGCAACTAGAATATTCCATCCCTCCTTGAATGTGCTTTCTGGCAAGATAATTACTGCTCTATCATTTCCTTTACCAGTAATAATTGAGACGAATCTTCCATATCGATCGAACTTTTGCGTTAAGAAAATGTTGGTTGTGTTATCTTCGCATTTCCAAGGCTTAAAGGTCTTTCCCCTATTCTCCGATGCCTCTCTGAGCCTTTTGGATATCCAACGCATGGCTCCCTTGCAGGAATCAGTCTGCTCATGTGGTATCTTGTACTCACAATCTAGTCATACCAAATCCCTGATTTAGATTTAGATTTAGATTTTGTGATGTTGTAAGATATGCCCCCAAGGCGGAAGATAATATTGTTGTCCATGAAACAAGTACATTGAGATGGAAAAAAGTGGGTTTTAGATGGCTGCTCCGATGGAGAAAGTCCCCCAGAGAGGGGAGAGACTGGGTCCAGAAGGGACCTCAATAAAGGGTCATTAGGGAATGTGCAAGCGACTATGTCTTTACCCCGTCTAGTTGGTATCATCTGAACAGTCTCTCAATCCATGCTCTATTTGTGTGCTGAAACATGGACAGCAAGTTTGGTTGACAAATGTTGAAGATCTTTTGAAAGTAGCTGTACAGCTTATCCTTGGAGCTGCCATCCTACTTGGTTGCTAAGTAATTTCCCCTAGTAAAAGCTTATGTTATTCCAAATTACTTGGGAGGAAGAATATGCAGATATTCTTATGCGCTTCCAGTCTGCCTAGCTCTGCTCCTCTCCCTCTTCTCGCCTCTTCAGTTCTTAGCAATTCTTAATTTCCGCACTTTTTCACAGTTCAACCAGTCTCAGAACAACACTATTTCCCTAATTCATCAAGTATCCCAAGTTCCATCAGCTTAAGCCAAAACTAAACAACCCTTTTCTCCAAGGTGTTTTCTGGGTAGGATGAGGTTATGTAGGATATTATACTACCTTTAAAATTAAACTGCATAAGAGATGCATTGTATCGGGGTTTTTACACAATGAATTATGCAGATAAATTTTTGTTCCTAAAAAATGCCCCTGGGCAAAATTTGTACATAATTTCACCAGGTGAAGTACACACCAAACTTTCAGAACACAAATTCAACAAGACAAATATAAAATTAAAAATAAAGGGCAATGTAAAGCCATAAGTGGGGAAGGACTCAGCAGAAACATGGCTCAAGATGATTTTAAATGGAGAAACATTGTCAACCAGGATTCATGTAGCCGACCCCAATCTTTTTAGGACTAAGGCATAGTTGTTAAATTTATTCAAAATGCATGATGATGACAAGAAAAGACCATACAATCATGAATTTATATCCCTAGTCACAGCAAGTAGACCAAAAGACAGAATGCAAAATTTAATTAGCTGTTTACCTCATTATTGTTCTCCAAGCACGGGCGGCCTACAGACTGTGGTAATTCACGTGCGAAGTAACATTGATTGATAGTAACCCACTTTGTTCCCGCTTTTTTGTCCTCCCACATAGCCTGCAGTTAAGAAGTGGAGGCTTCTCGAGATGAATCATGTCGGTACATATCAAGAGAGTAAGATGTGGTAGCAAGACTACCAAGGACATAATTATGTATAGCCTGTGATATTTGCTATGCTCATAACCACTACTAGAAAAATTGTGCACAATAGCCAATTCAGAAAATAGCATTAGAAGAAACACCGGAACTAGTAAATATTAATTTTTATGGGAAGAAAAGCACAAATTCACAAACCCAAGGACAGACTAACATATCTTTATACTCTTTCCTTCCACTATATACGACATATTGACTGGATACAGCCTTTAAGATGTCATGAGATTTTTCCCCCCAGGTTATTGTCCAGTGGTAACAGTGCAACTTTGTGATATGCAGGTTAAACACACAACACGGGCTCGAGTCATGTCTCAGACAAAAGCCTGGTATTTAAGTGGAGAGGTGGGGCCATTACCCATCGAGTTTCGAACCATATGCCACGAACTCCCAGAGAATTATCTGTTATTGCAAAAAAACATAGCATGCGACTTTTATGCAATAAGTTTAGTAATACTAGAAGAAAATATTAACATAACGGTTTAAAAATTTGTTTGACAACAGTGATCAGTCTTTTGAATGCCTTCTTCCTTACTTTTCTGAGGAGCTCTTTACAACAAATATAAGATCAATAAGTATAAAACTTGAATACTTAAATAAATTTGAATTCTAAAGTGTTGTTAAAAATTATAAAATAATATGATCAATGGAATGGTGTCAAACATATAGAAACATCCCAAAATAAAAAAGCCACGATACTTGGAATGGATATAGTAAAAAATATCTTTAATTTGAACAAGTGTAAAGCAAGGACTTGAAGGTGAAACATGTTAACTTGCAAGCAAATTCTAAACCTGCAAAAGTCAATGACATAGAGCTCGATCGGTGATATCAGAATGCAACAGGAAATAATCAAAGTATTGAACTTAATTCACAAACAACTCAAAGTGATTATAATCCCAATAAATGCTAATGTTGGAACAATTAATGCTCAATAGTTCATTGGAAAACAATGTTATTGTTGATCGTACACCAAGACAGTGGCAATAAGCTTAGTAGTTTTTACTTAAATCAACCAAAACATTATAAGAACTGTTAAGAAGAACAATTAAACCATTCTTATCCCAAAAAAGGTGAAGGAAATCACAATTTATTTATTTTTGGAAAGAGAGGTCAAACTCTGATGAAATTAAGACTTACCAAAAGTTTTGAAGGAATCAATCTCTCATTCTCAAAGCGGATAAGAGCATAATCCTGAACACTATATACGAATCCATTAACGCGGCAAGATTGATAATAATACTTGTCATCTGCAACTTGAAGGAAATTTCCAATCCAGTCAACATTTTGAGAATGATCAGATGATGAGCTACTACACTCAGCATCCTCATTGGTGGCTACAACAGTTTCAGCAGGATTTATTTGTTCAACAGCTTGCTCTGTGTTTTTAGATTCATTACTTGAACTGTTACCTACATTTGATCTAGCACTGGATTCCCTAGCAAGACTGACCATGGGCTGAGTTTCATGAAACTGCTTTGATGGCATCGCGGTTGTGTTTGCCACCTCTGCATGGTCATTTGTTTGCAGGTGATTAAGCGCTTGAGAGGGATCAGATAAATGGTAAACTGTTTCAAGTTTAGCCTGAGGTTTCATCTCAACCACTTTATCTTCACAAGATCTATTAACTGATGAACCAGCAGAGGTAGAAAGATACTGATCACTGGAAGATACAGTCAGATCATTTGAACAAGATCTCATGGAATCTTTACCCTCCATATTTTCTTTACCCGACAAAATAATATTTCCTCCCATTTCTTTTTCATTTTCCATCTGTGACTCAGATGGTAGATTCCTATCATTATTTGCCATATTAACGGGAGGAGAGTTCTTCAAAGGAACCTTCCCATTTGCTATTAACTTCTGTTGAATGACCTTTTCATATAGACCAGAAGCTTTCTTATCTGGTGATGATTGAACAGCTGATGAAATTGTAGATATTTTAGGAGCATTAAAATTCCTCATTACACGACCATATTTAGGAGGCGGGGGTTTTCCATTGGTCGCCGACAAGCACCTTCCACAATGCCATTCCCCTCTAGGAACTCCTTTTTGATTTGTCGTCTGGAGACATTTTAAGTGATACCCTTTCTCACAAGCATCACAAACAAGAACATTATCAACCTCATTTACAGTTAACTTGCACATTTGGCAAGTTAAAGCCTTACTCATATAATCATGAGATGGCGGATTCCAGGTAGGCCGCTCAGAGAGACGCGGTTGTATAAACTTCTGAACAACCTTGCCAATTTCAGTATGAGTACTGCTCAGAGGAGGAGACTTGACAAAGTCGGGCACCTGTGAGCGTGGGTGGCTAGTTGGTAGATTTCCAGCAGTGGTCTGAGTGATAAAGGGCCTAGATGCTGTCATTTGCAGTTTGGCATCAGCTCCTCCCTCAACTTTGTTACCTGTCAGCGCTGTCACCCTGTTATCTGGTCCTCGTTTAGCTGCTGGAATTGATGCAGGCTGCACCGACCAGGTTGGAGTTCTTATAGCTGAATGATCTCCAGAAGTTGCTATAAAAAACAATATACTTGTGATGAATCAGGCCAATATTAAGAATAAAAAGCTCAAAATTCAACAAACAATTCGATGGAAACACCAATTTGCACAGAGCAAGATCAGAATACTAATATTCTTTAAATGCAACTACTACAAGGAAATGTGGCAAGAATTAGTAGATGATTAAAAGTAGAATTAGATGGCTCCCTAAAATAATACTAAAATGGTGATATTTGGAATCAATTTCTCGAATGAGAAATAAGGATGCAGATCGGAAAGCATGCTTAATGAGGAAATCAGGAAATCATGTAGCATGCCCTTTTTAACTTGCTTGACACATGGTGCACGAATCAGACCAAGTAAAGCAATTGTCAAACACCTGGTACCTCCATGTTTATATCCACGACTAATTTGGATAAGAGATCCCCCATATGGAAAGTCAAAAAACAAATCCATGACAAATCTTTGAGCACTTTTGGAAGCTGGGAGAAATGTATTTTTGTTACCTTGAACTTGCAACATATGGGAAGATCCATTTGGTCTTCCATCCATTCTGAAACTCGGCCTGTCACCTCTGGGCAATGCAACTAGAGAAGAATCCCTTACCGGATTACCTGAGACCACTCCACTAGAAATTACTGGCCTGACCTCACTGGTAGGCAGCTGATAAGGTAATGGCGCAGAACTTGTTGGAGTTCCATGGACCAAAGGCGAAGCAGATTGGAAGCTTCCTGAGGGATTAACCACATGACTTGCTTTATTGTGAGGAAACATACGAACATGTGATGGACCACGGTTTTCAATTGTTGTAGCAATATTAGGTTGAGGCCGTTGAGATGAATATGTAGCAGCAGGTACAGAAAATTCCTCAGTTTTTTCCAACTAAAAGCACAAGGGGAATACAAAGTAGACCTCAATGAGATGTACAAGCCACAACTCAATAAAAACAGTTTCATGTTTGTTATACTGGAACTAGAATTCCTTAAATTGCCAGATTTTTCAATTGAAACACAGTGAATATAACTTGCAAATCAAACTCAAGTTCTACATGCACTTCATATATTCCCTGCCCCTCAAAACCAATGCTAGCTTTAGCATTAAGGAATCTACAGCAAAGGCTTTAGGCCTCACCAATTATGAAGGCCCCATTCTTTTTGTTAGTAATGCATTAATTACTCATTAGAAATTTGAGTATTTTAAATTTAAAAAGTATCAATATTTTTATTTTAAAAAAGGGAAAGAAACTTTGTTTTCAATGATTGAGTATTATTTAGGGAATAGGAATAGTCTTTTGGTTCAAGAAATCCTGCTAAGAAAATCGTATACCAGAGAATTTCATTATAAACGTGTTTTATATAGAGAGAAATAATTTGATGAGAATGTTTGAAGAATATTTTGAATTGCTTACTTCTAATACATTGCAGCCCAATTTTTCCACTTAAAAAAGATAATAACAATTCAAAGAGTGTTAACACATTATAATTTTTTATTTAGGGTAACAAATCAAGAATACTAAATGATGAGAAAATTAAAAAAGGCATGGCTTTAATCATGGAAGTTCCTTAAAGCATAATAGCCATCCTAATAGCAATGGTTTGGACTTATTTTTCATATTAAAAATCTTAAGGAAAATAGTATAAGTAGAAGATAATACTACAACCGGTAATTCAATCAGATAAACTGACTTGATTCTTCTTCAAAACTTATATCGTTTATAAAATAATGTTAACGGTTCATAAAATAACTGCCCTTGCGGGAAAAAAATTAAAATTAAATTGATCAAATCTTACCTAAGATCAATAATGTCTTAAGAGACATTAAGTTGATTAGTTATATTATCAATTGAGATAGAATTATCATACCGAATTGATTATAAAAAATTATTAACAACTTTACATCTCAAAAAAGTTAAGAAAATAGGATTCACATATATACTACATGTACATACAACTTTATAAAAAGAACTTTTTAAGACTATCAAATTTGGCATGAGGTCACAAATATAGTTTGAGTCGCCCCTGCCTCAAAATTCCACTTTTATAAGCCATCTCGGGAGTGTTATTATCATGACAAGCTACACCATATGTGTATACTAATCAAAAACGTTAATTAAATTCCTACACTTGTAAAGAAGATCACAAGCTCCAATTCCACCATGCTACTACGTGAAACACTTGGACAATTATTTTTTCCACTTATGGTTCATAATTAACAAATGAGAACACAATACCAATCTACTACTTGAAAAAACCGGCAAGCCTACGTACTAACTATCCTTTCTGCACATAAATTCATTTTGATTCTATTGGAATAAACATTGCCCGTCAAAAAAGTAAATAAGACTGAGATACTTGAACTCAATAACCTTGTTTCCTCCCCAAGGAAAACGAAGCAAAAAAGTTGACTTACCTTTTCTTTGGCTATCAGTAACTTCTCAGCAATGGACATTTTCGGAGGGCGAAACCCTAGCCTCTGTTCCTTCAGCTTATTAAGACCAAGATCCTCAATAACAGCACCAAAAGCATCTCTTGGTAACACATCCTTGGGTGCAAAGGTTTGGCATACCTGAGCCAACTTTTCCCTTGCATCAGCCATCATCTCCTTCTCGCAAGCAGTAGGAACCCTGCCTCCTCTTATCTTCCCCATTGCAGCAAGTACAAGTACCATATCAGCAACCTTCTTCGTATTTTCAATCACCAGACCCCTCACCTTTTTCGGAGAAGGCTCTTCCAATTCCACATCGTCAGCCGGCCTTTTTTCTCCCACACCGTCAGATCCGATCTCCGGTTGGATCTCAACCTCGGAATCCATCAAACCCTAAGCAATCTTCACGGAAGAAGCAAGGAAACCGACACCGTTTAATGTGTCAATTAGATAAAATAATTTCAAAAATATGAATATAAATATATAAAGCAATTACAAAGGTTAAAATAAGAAAATGATTTTATCACACATATATAATATTAAAATGAAAAATAATTGGTTATGGAAGAAAAGAAAGTGTACTCAAGACTAAAATTTTAAGACAACACCTTACACAAATAAACGAAGTTATGAAATTAAATACCCAAATTATTGAAAAAATCGTAAAACAAACAGATAATATGAATCACGAAGAAATAAAAAATCTACATTAGGAGGAGAATCGTTAGTACAATACAAAATACAATTATTAAGAGAATTAGATTTATTAAAAAATGTAATAAAAATAATAAAGAAAGAATAAAATACCAAGAAGAGATAACAAAATAATATAATATCTTAGAATAAAATGAGTCAACTAGAATATATAAAAAGAATAAGACAAAAATATAAATGATTTTAGAATGAAAAACAACACAATTTAAACTTAGAAGCATATTATAAATATTTAAAAAACTCTTTAGAACAAATATAAGTAATAATACAAGAAGAATTATCAGAAAATAATTTAATATATTGTCCAGAATATACAAAGATATTGATAGAATACAAACAAAATTTATTAGAAAAAATAAATACCACAAAAACACTTAATAAAAGTAATAAAAATGGAATAAAATACTACCAACAAATAACAAAAATATATCCTATCTTTTGATAAATATGTTAAAAGAAAATTACCACCAAAAACTTCAACGGAAAATAAGAGAATTGAGTAGGGGTGGGCATTCGGTTCTTCGGTTTTCGATTTTGAAAAAGTGTACACCATATACCGAACCGAAATATTTCGGTTCGGTTCGGTTTTTTCAAGTTCGGTTCGATTTTATTCGGTGTTTTTAAAATGGTTTTTTGGTGCACACTAATGAAAAATAAAATGAGGACAAAATCAAAATATAAGACACTTAAAAATTTAAAATCATGTTAAATGATGATATGCTTCCATGGAATACTAATTGTTCTAAAAAATTATATTTATCTTTGTCAAGAACTTACGCCTCCAACAATTGCTTGAGGAAACCATGCACGAAAATATCCTTTACATTACATAAATCGGCAAAAATATGGTTGAATTTCTCTTGGAAAATAATATTTCAAGGTAATTATTTTAATTATAAATTTGTTACTATTTTGACTTGTTTTATAAATGATTTAATTGCTAATTGATTTATATATATATATATATATATAAAAAAAAATTAAAAAAATTATATAAAACTTCGGTTTTTTGGTGCACCGCGATTTTGGGACCCTTACACCGAAAACCAAACAGAAAAATCAAAAAATCGAAGAAAAAAAATCAAAATCGAACCGAAAAACCGACACCGAAAAACCGAATTAGTTCGATTCGATTCGATTTTCCGATTTTCCGATTTTTTTGCCCACCCCAAGAATTGAGAAAAGAACTAGCTTACCGAAAATCTAGACTAGAGTATAATATAATCGCAGGAGTTAATAAGAAATAAATACAAGCCAAAAGAAAAATAATAGAAGATTTAAAAACTCATATAGATAACATAGAATATGTAAACCAACATGATATAAATGATTATGCGCAAATTCCATAATGAATAAAGAAGAATTCATAACAGACGAAAAAACATACGAAACATATGAAGGAAAACAAGTCACAATAGTATTTTCAAATTTAGAAAGAAGATTTA
>JBCEWC010014078.1:0-14617 GCA_038996855.1 Solanum aculeatissimum
GCTATGATGGCTTGATCGAGGACTTTCGGGTTCTCCTTCGCCATGTCACATTTAGGCCCCCTATCCGGGTCGTGACATGACAAGGGAAAAACGATGAATGAAACTCCATCGAAGGTATCTTCTGCTAATAAAGAAGAAGTAATGGGTGAAATCCCATAAAAAACATCTCCCTCATCTTTCGAAAAGTCTATGGAACCCCCTTTTCAAGAAGTACATGCATGAGATAAAAAGATCACATTTACAAGCAATGATCTTCTATTTGGTGAAACTCTACACAATCGTCCTTTGTATATGGTGGGTGACGTGCTAGAGAAGAAGATAAATAGAATCTTGATAGACGAAGGGTCTGGGGTTAACATTCTACCCATCCACACATTAAAAGAGCTTGACATCACAATTGAAGAACTTAGCGAAAGTCATTTGTTGATACAAGGATTCAATCAAGGGGAGCAAAGGTCTATAGGCTTGATTAAGCTAGAAATTCATATGAATGATTTGCAATCAAGTGCATGGATGCATGTGATTGATGCAAAGACTTCATATAATATATTGCTTGGAATGCCTTGGATACATAAGAACAAAATTATCTCATCTTCTTATTATCAATGTTTGAAGTACCTCAAAGATGGAATTGAAAGGAAAATAGTTACTGACAATAATCTTTTCACTGAAATTGAGTCATATTTTGTCGATGCAAAGTTCTATTTAAAGAGTTATATTGTAAAAGGTGTAAAGTTTGAGGGCGTCAAACCGACCAAGTCTGATAAGCTTAAAGAAGAGACAAACAATGTGTCCATTGAAAGGGCCAAAGTTGATATTGGGGAGCCTAATACTTGTCCAAATAAGGGGAAGACCATGCCCTCAAAAAGAAAGCCAACCTCTACACTTTGTTATGTCCCAAAAATGAAGAAAAAAGGGTCAGTCATTTGATGTACGAGGGAATGTACTAGGAGGGTTGAATCTTCCTATCAAACGGATCGATGCAATAAACCTGTCTTCAAAGCTGTTGGAAAAGTTTATGGCTCAAAATCCGCCACAAGATATATTGCTCCCTATAAAATGTACAAAAGACTTTGATCCAAATTCTTACAAGTTATTTGCAAAAGATGGGTATAACTTTAATGAGCCATCTAGGCTAGGGAAACTCCCATCAAAAGGCATAACTAGGCAAGCACACGAAGGTTTAGGCTATAGCCAACCACCACTGGTTTACATCTCTATAAGAAGGGAAAGAAATAACTATATCACTATAGAAGATGAGTGTGCTTCTTCTAATAAATGACCTTCTGTCATTGACCAACTTAGAAAACCTGTTGCAAGAACTTTTGTGTTCGAGACGTTAGGTCCATTAAAGAAGAAGAATAACAAGTATCAGAGAAGTTACCAAAGAGTAACGACACTTGCTTCACCTATGATCCAAAAGGATTTCAAAAGTGTAATTTCTTCTAGGATGAAGCGATGAGTGGAAATCATAGTTTCATGTAAAGAGGTACTAAAGGAGAAGGCTCACAGTATGGTTTTGCAATAACCCAAAAATTTTCAAACTGTATAGTGGTTGATCAAAGTCTGTTTTGAACTTGTTATTGTTGGTTAGTGATGGTAATGGGTGCTGCTTAAGTGGCCACATTCCAAGGAGTCGTGTTAGTCGGGTTTTGCAGGAGGTCGTGTGGCAGGGCTAACCTTGAATAGACATATCTTTTGGTACGGGATGAACTGTTTAGGACACGACCCATCAAATTGAATGGCTTCGAGTTATCTTCGCAATGCAATTAGTTTCACTCAAAATCGGAGTTCAGATGTGAAACTTATGGCTTTTGAGGTAAGACTATCTGTACACGAAAGTGTTCTAAAAAGGGAAGGAATTATTGGCTGTCACGTCTCACGGATGGACCACAAACCATGTAAGGGTTCACGGACTGTAAGCCCGCCCGTGGAGTGGTCTAGTGTGTGCCCTTGATGATGGACAAAGGCCCCAAACAAGTGAGGCTCCACGGACCACTTTATGGTCTATATGATGCCTCACGGTTCGTAGGGGCACCCGTGGAGTGGTCCAGAGAGTTTCTTGGACCCTGGACCAGGACTCCGAGACAAGTAAGGCTCCACAAACCAGTTCATATTCCGTGTGATATCTCACGATCCGTGATTCAGTTCGTTGAGTGGTCCAGAAAGTTCCCAAGATTTGCAAGCTAAGGCCGTGACTAAGTGTAGCCACACGGTCGAGTTCACAGACCATGGGCCATTATACAGTGCATGTAGTTGTCCTGCGTCTCCAGTTCCCAGTTATTTTCTTCATTCATTAATGGTTAAATTGTAATTTTTATTGATCCTAGGGCCATTTTAGTCTTTCTAAACTCCCTTAAAACCCCTAAATTGAACCTTAATCACTCCTAATTCATTCAACCTCTTGAAACTTTTGAAATTTTCTCTCAACCTCCATTGAAGACAAGCTTGAAAATTTGGGGAATTTCAATTATTCTTCAGAATCTTCTTATTTCTCTTGGTTAATTCAAGGTATGTGGGCTTGATTCATGGTTTTTCTTTCAACCATGAAGACCCAAAAATCCTTTTCTTCCATTTGATGAATTTAAACTTTTCTTTAATTATTGGTTTTTCAAATTATGAATGTCTTGATTAAGTTAAGTTGTGGGTTGTGAACATTAGTCGATTTTAAGGTGACTTAAGTTTAATTATCATAAATTGCATTGGCTCTATGAAGGATTTAATGTGCATGGTCCGTTAAACTTGTTTAAGCTTGGGCAATTTGAATTATGATTTAATTGGGAATTTTCCCATGGATTTTAATGGAATTCCTTATGGAATTGTGAAATTAATATTTGAATCTCCCTCGCCCATGCATTCACTCCCTCATTCATGGCATATGCATTCATGGAAGATGATTTTGATGAAATTCTTGAAAACAACTTGACCCTCATGTTATGATATGATACGATTTGATAAGACATGGGAATTGACTAAATGTGATCACATAAAGTCTATGTTATGGCTCTTTGAGCAATCATGGGTGTTTACACCAGTATGATATGTTATGATAATGCATGATATGATATGCTATGTAGATGAGCTACTCCTATTGCATTGGTCTTGGAAAATGGCTTTGGAAACTCTTGTTGGCTTTTGGCCCCATTTTGAAAAGATTTGGTTATGACTTGGCTTTAGCCCAATTTATGCATTGCTTTGAAAAATCTCAAATCTCCATTTTGAAGGTTTGTATTTGTATATGTATTCCCCGTGGGATGAGACTTAGCACCGAGGGATTGGAGTCGGGGTGGACTATCTCCAAGGGTCCATAATACTTTCCGTCAAACCATGTGCCACCATGGGTATTCTCCCTTGATGGGATTGACTTGTTATGTATCCCCTTTCTTAAGGGTTGACTAGGGATCTACTGGCAAGTAGTCCAATTCCAAGTAGTAGCTCACTTGGTCTCTCTGGTTGTCAGTAGAGGTCACATCCCCGATATGATATATATATAGGTTTGCACTACATTCATCACAACATGACATAGCATATTGTTATGATATAAACTCCTTTGGCTATGTACACTCCTTTCCGTACTATGTGTGCCATTATCATCTAGTCTTATCATAGGAGAATGTGCATGTGCATGGCATACCCGCATACTTAGTGCATTATATGTGCTAACCCATACTCTTTGTCTACATGTTCTAACCATTTAGGGACCGAAGGTAATTTCCATCCACCGTTCGATGACTAGTAAAGACTTTGAAGTATTGCTTGATGTGAGTCCTATACTCCAAGGGCAATACCTAATTCCATCTACCTTATTTCTTTATTTTATGTTCCTTTATCTTGTGACTTGAGGGTGAGCCCGGATTATGTCGATGCCCCATCTCATTCTATGTATAGGCACTGTTGGACATATCAAATTCCATCGTACGTTGTTTTATGGGTTGATGTGATGTTATGTCTATTTATATTTTGCTATGAATGATTATGATTGGTCATGTTTCTGATTATGATATTGTGATGGTCGATTAGGAATGTGCTTATGTGGAAAGTCCCAAACCCTTCTTACCCCCATAGCTTGAGTCATACTTACCCTCTCCTTAGAACGTAATTGTTATGTGTTATGTGATTCATGCTTATCCCATTTCTGGAAACATCCCCATAGCTTGAGTCCAAAACCCAGAATCCTCTAGACTTACGTGCTACTTGTTATTTTATGTGCTTCTGAACCGATGATATGTGTGATGATTCTATGATGGCTTGATGGAGGACTCTCGGGTTCTCCTTCGCCATGTCACATCTAGGCCCTACTCGTGAATCGTGATAGGTTTACACCAAAGAGAACGAGGAAGATGAAGAAAGCATAAGATCCTCATGTCATGTTATAACTCAGATTGAGAACGATGCCTCATGTCAACTGAAAATTGATGAACAGTTGGGAGGTATTGTTTTGTTCTATCATATATCTATCAATAAAAATAATCCACAGAAAGAGGAGGATGTTGGAGATGCTCCACCAGAATTTAAATAAAGAGTGAAGACCATGGTGGATCCCTTAAAAGAAGGTAACATTGGCACTAATGAAGACCCAAGCCCAACTTACTTGAGTGATTTTCTAGAAGCTGAAGAAAAAATGACATGTGAATATACTCAAAGAATATAAGGATGTCTTCGCTTGGAGCTATGAAGAAATGCCTGGCTTATATCCCAAAATAGCGATCTATCAATTGGAAATCAAGCATGACACTCATCCTATCAAGCAGGTTCAAAAATGTTTTAGGCCAAACTTGGTTCTATTGATTAGGAGAGAAGTTAACAAACTCATTGAGGCAAGCTTCATTTGTGAAGTTAAATACCCCACGTGGATTTCAAGCATCATTCTCGTGAGGAAGAAGAATGGCCAAATTCGAGTTTATGTAGACTTTAGAGATCTTAACAATGCATGCTCTAAATATGAATTCTCGCTGCCCATTATAGAGCTAATGATTGAAGCTACAATTTATTATGAGACAATGTCATTCATGGATGGTTCTTTTGGCTATAACCAAATCCACATGTCACCAAAGGATGAAGAACTCACGATATTTCGTACACCTAAAGGCATTTATTGCTACAACGTGATACCATCTAGTTTAAAGAATGTTGGTGCCACATATCAAAGGGCTATGCAAAATATATTTGATGATTAACTCCAAAAAAAATGTCGAATGTTATGTTGATGACTTGGTGGTGAAGTCAAAAAAGAGGAGCGACTATTTAAAAGACTTGAAAATGGTGTTTGAGTTGCTTCAAAGATATAAACTGAGGATGAATCCATTAAAATATGCCTTTTGGATTACTTTTGGAAAGTTTTTTGACTTCATTGTGCAACATCGAGGAATTAATATTGATCAAGCAAATGTTGATGCAATTTTGAAGATGCTCGAGCCTCAAAACATTCATGAGTTGAAAAGTCTTTAGGGAAAATTAGCCTACTTGAGGAGGTTCATCTCAAATTTATTTGGAAGATGTCAACCATGAAATCATATCATGAAGAAAGGTGTCCCTTTCAAGTGGGATGAAACATGTAGCAAAGCCTTTGAAAGTATCAAAATATATATGGCGAAACCTCTAGTCCTAGTAGCTCCTATACCTGGAAAGTCATTGATACTTTATATTGCGGCACAAGAAAGGTCTGTGGGAGCCTTACTAGCTCAAGAAAATGGTGAAGGCAAAGAAAATGCCCTTTATTACTTAAGCAGAATAATGACACTAAATGAGCTGAATTATTCACCAATCGAGAAGTTATGTTTGGCGCTTGTCTTTTTGATTCAAAAGATGAAGCATTATTTTCAAGCTCACATTATCCATCTTATTTCTAGAGAAAATCCCATCAAATTTGTTATGTCAAAACCAGTTCTTAGTGACCAACTAGCAAGGTGGTATCTTCAGTTTCAATAATTTGAGATTGTGTACATCCCTCAAAAGGTTGTGAAAGGACAAACATTAGTGAACTTTTTGGCAGACCATCATATACTAGACGATTGCAAATTGACTGATGAGCTTCCTGACAAAGATGTGTTGGTCATTGAAATTCAGCCTCCTTGGAAAATGTACTTTGATGGGGTTGCGCATCATGGTGAAGCTGGTGTAGGCGTAGTGTTTGTCACTTCACAAGGAAAGGTCCTACCATTCTCTTTTAATTTGAAATAGTATTGCTTCAATAATATCGTAGAGTATCAAGTATTAATACTTGGACTTGAAATGGTCGTTTACATGAAGCAATTGCAATTACAAGTCTTTGGTGATTCTTAGTTAGTGATTAAATAACATTTTGGAACCTATGAGGTTAGGAAGACTGAACTGCGCCCATATCACTGTTATGCTCAAAAGTTAATAGGATGGCTCGAAGATGTAACCCTCCAACATGTACCGAGAAAGGAAAAACAATTGATGCCTTAGCTGCTCTAGCTTTAACTTTGACCCTTTCTGATCAAATGCAAGTTACTATTTGCCAAAAATAGGTAGTATTACAGCTGGATGAAGATGAACATTTGGAGAATAATCTTGAGCATATTGTCGCAGTTTTCGAAGCAAACAAAGAGGACTGGCAACAAGCTATCATCAACTTCTTATGTTATGGGATACTTCCATAAGATGCTAAAAGAAAGACTGACATTAGTTGTTGTGCACCTCGTTTCCTTTACTATAAGAAAACCCTATACAGAAGATCATTGGAGGGAGTACTTCTTCAATATTTGGGAGAGGAAGAAGCAGGCGAAGCTCTGCAAGAAGCATATTCAGGAGTATGTGGATCGCATCAATATGGATCAAAGCTCCATTTTTAGATAAAGAGAATGGGGTATTATTGGCCAACCATGGTAAAAGATTTCCTATATTATGTTCGAAGGTGCAAAGCTTGTCAATTCCATGCAAACTTCATGCATCAACCGTCTGAAGTTTTACGCCCGACTATCACATTTTGGCCATTTGATGCTTGGGGATTGGATGTTGTTGGACCACTGCTAAAATCTTTTGGAGGGCACTTATATATCTTCGCTGCGACCGACTACTTCTCAAAATGGGCCGAAGATGTCGCTCTTAAAGAAGTTAAGAAAGAGAATATTGCAAACTTCATTCGAGTTAACATTATCTATCAATTTGGAAATCCATCGATACATAATAACGGACAATGATAAGCCATTTGACAACAAGTTGATGAATAAGATATGTGATCTCTTTGGCTTCAAGAAGCGATAATCTTCTATGTGCAATGCTTCCACCAACGATCTAGATTAGGCATTCAATAAGACTTTATGCAATCTGTTGAAGAAAGTCATCTCTAAGTCCAAGAGAGATTGACATGAAAGAATGGAAGAAGCTTTGTGGGCATATAGGATAACATACCGTACGCCAACTCGAGAAACCCCCTATTCACTTACTTTTGGAGTTGAAACAATCTTGCCACTTGAGCGTCAAATACCTTCCTTGAGACTGGTTATCCAAGAAGGGCTCATCGAAGAGGAAAATGCTTGACTACGTCTTGCCAAATTAGAAGTATTTGATGAAAAGAAATTAGAAGCCTAACAAAATCTTGAATGCTATCAAGCTCATTTGTCTCGTGCTTTCAACAAAAAGGTTCGCTTGAGGTGTTTTCAAGTTGGAGACTAAGTCATTGTAGTAAGAAGGCATATTATCACTTTATGTAATTCTAGGGGCAAATTCACCTCGAAGTGGAATGGACCATATGTAGTACATGAAGTATACTCAAATGGTTCTTACAAGCTTATCAGTGAAGATGGCATAAGAATCGTTCCTATAAATGCAAAATTTCTTAAGAGGTACTATCCTTAAGGCAAATAATGCTCCTTGAAATTCGAGTATAAAACTGCATGTTACTCTTGGCCTACAAGAGTATAAACTGTGTACGACACCCTAAAAAACACTTCTCCCAGAACTATGTTGTGACTTGATCCTCTTCATTAAGGTACGTAGGTGCTTGATATTATATTCTGAGTTCAGTTGCATGAGCATTAAAAAAATTATATGTTCCTACCTGATTCTTTATGAGGGCAATACCTTATGGAATGTCTTCAATGGCATGCTTGAAGTCTTCAAATTTAATTAAGTTTACATTTTGAAGTTTTCAAATTCCTCAAGTCTGCAAGTTAAAGTCCCCAAAGCCTACAAATTAGATCTCAAATTAAGCAAGTATGCAAGTGATGGTCCTTTGATTTTCAAGTTTATGTGTTGATATTCTTGAGATTTGTCAATTTTATAAGTTGAAGCATTAAAATCCATAAAGTTTGCAAGTTAAAATTGGTGAATGCACAAACTTTAAAAGAGGAGGGACTTTTATTATTTTGATTCTTATTAACGTGCCATACATGGATTAAGTTTGAATTACTAAGACTTGAAACAAAAGAAAACATGTGAGAAAATTCAAGTTAGAACTACAAAATGTAAGATATGAGACAAAAAAATAGAGAAATTTAATTGCTATAAAATTGTCTAGCATATCAATCTGAATCTTGAGAAATTAAAGAAAGGAAGTAAAAAAAAAAGGAGGGAGCCTAATCTAAGCATAATTTATAGTTGATCAAATCTTGATTACTAGCCTCCAAACACTCTCTCTTATACTCCAAGCGAGTCAAATCATCAGTCGTCAAGAGGTCCATGTTGTCATAAGAGGAACCCCGTTCTCAACAACTAAAATCTTGGCTCGAACCTCTTCAATCTCCTTTTTGGCAGCATCTACAATAACTTCAAGTTCCTCTCGCTCTGCTTATAGAGTTGCTAACTTCCTTATGACCTTCTTTAATGATTTTCTTTTAGAAGAAGACTGTTTAGTCTTCTCACCCTCCTCTACTCTAAGTGACTCAAGACCCTCCATGACCTTGGAAAATAACTTTAGCTTCTTATCTTCATGCACCTTATCTATAAAATTAGAGCATTCTTGATCATAGGAGGCAACAAGCTCAAAAAAAGAATTCACCAAATGCTCCAAGGATGAAAGATCTATGAAACAATCTCACTAATCTTTTGGAGAATCTCATAAATATCTTCTTTGTAAGATGGAATTGAGTTTAGAGAAGTTATAGAAAGTTTGCTACAAATCTCTTTCCAAAGGCCCAAGATGTACTTCTTTTTTTTAGTTGAAACGATACTTTTTTCTTCAAAAATAGACTTAGCCCCATCTGGATTTGAAAAGAGTGGAGGAGTACCATGAGAATCAAGGATCAACCCTTTTAAATCTTGATCATTAGAAGTGGATGTAATTCTCTGTCCTTTCTCAATAGCTAAAGTTGACCCTGCCTCATGTTTTGATGTCGTAACAGGCTCATCACTGATTTATGGCCTCTCTTGTAGTGATTCCTTTGGATGCTCAACATCATTTTCCTACACAAATGGGGAGGGAAAAATTTAGAAAATTACTTAATCATAAATTGAAAAATAGATATTTGTGGTCAAAGTGAAAACTTCTTCACTACGAATGACTAATGTTTTTAAGGACATCAATGCCTTGTTCTTCCACAATCTCCAACCCAATAGCTTCAAACTCGGTTGATTAATGTCTTTTCCTCTTCCAACATTGATCTGCATTGCTACTTTTTCTTGTCTCTTGAGAGACTTGCTTTCTAGATGGAAGAATTAAGGGGCCTCTCTCTATATCGGTAGAAGTACAGGCTACTTCTTTCTTAGATCCCTTAGAGGACTCGAGCTTTTTACTTTAAGGTTATGGGGTATCAACTTTTAAGAGTGCCTCTCCAATATCCTGACTTTTTCTTTCTAAAGGAGTAGTGAAGTTTGACCCATCTTTTTCCACCAAAGTTTCAAAATTATCCTCGAGAAACTTCGTGTGGGATCTTTCCCATCAAGATGGATATCAAGTGGCATAAAGTTTCTTCACAAAAGTAATCATAGGTGAAAATGTTGCTTTTGACATAGTAGTACACGAGATACAAATTATCCAATACCTAAGTCCCTCATCAAGATATTCAACACAAATATTCTTTACGAGATATCTAGGAATATCTTGATGAAATCCAAACTGATGACTAAATCGGTGGGGACTATATGACTCAATAAAGAAGAAGTCTCCTCTCCTTAAGGTAAGAGAATTAAAGTGGAGGCTCATAAAATAAGATGACTCCAAATCTAAATCTTTATTATGATAAACATAATAAGTTGGGTGAGGCCTACTAAGCATGGTGGCATTCTACACAAGGTTTTCTCCTCTATTGACGGGCTTTCATGCCTCATCTTTGTCAAAATATTTTGCAGCACCCTCGCCAAAATATACCACCATTTATGAGAAAGCAGGTCCACCAATAAGAGGGTAATGTGTCTTGAGGTAATAAGCAAGACAACCATAAACATAATGAATAGGGAAAGAAACTTTAATGTGATCAAACTTTGAAGAACTTGAAATCTTATTTAAGCCACAATAGATGTTCGCTAAGACTGGGACTTCAAGGCTAACCCTTTTACCATTCACCATCAAGCTTTCCATCTTAAAAGTTTCTAGCCAAATAAAAATCCCTTCTTCAGAGAAAAATATGAAGGCACATAACCAACATGACAAGAAGGCTGCCAAATAAGTTTCATATTTTTGATATTTTTTTCCAAGCATAGAAAATGCCATCTCTTGAGAGCTTAACCATGTGTTCACCTCCATTGATATTTTTCCTATTGGGTTATGTATGGATGATAGGCGTTGAGCCTTCTTCACTTTTCTCATGGGAGATGACTCATACTTGGTGTCTTGTTTACACCAAAATTGTATCCATTCACTAAAAGAGATCCCCGAGCTACCATTCATTTCTTTTTTAAGATGATGAAAGACAACAGATAAATACTCACAAGTTTGAGGAAGAAATTTGTCCTTTTTAGCATCATGACTTGTAAGCTCTATGACATTGGGTATCACTTCCTCATAAGGACACCCACTAATTGGCAAGCTTCCAAGAGTATGTAAATCCGAAAGGGATATAAATGCTTCTTCGAGAGACGTAAGTAGTGTATTTATTTGGGGATACCAAGCCTCACAAAAGGCCTGTATGATATTGGAGTTCCGATCATAGGTAAAAAGAGAAGCAAATACAACATCTCTAATGTTATCATTGTTCAAACTTTGTCTATTCTTACTAAGTACATCTTCTGTCCATTCCAGTATCCCGAGATTCAATGATATTCACCTTCAAACATAATCTTATCTCCCTTACATAACTCTTCTTGAATCATGCGACACCCTAAGTGCTTGGAAGATTTGTACCTTGAAGATTTTATTTCTCAAGATACCATACTTTGGAAGCATTGTTAGATTTGTGGTCATATTTTAAGGTCCAAATTCCCTTATGAAGTGTGTTTCTCAATTGTAACCATGCATCAACATAACGACCAACTAAAGGATCTTGGACCAAAAACTTAATTTCTATCTCGCTATCTTGTGTTTCAATTATGAGGTATTTAAGTCCAGAAGATGAGCAAGTGTATTCCTTGAAGAAAATCATTGTTCAAGCTGCATAAAAAGAAAAGTGTTACCATTCATCAATGATAGCACATAAAAAGGGAAAGGAATAAAAATAAAATAAAAAATATGGCTAATTGAGACATTTGAAATATTGTAAAGTCTTGAATTGGTGATCTCTTATGTTTAAACATTTGAAACATTGTAAAGCCTCAAATTGGTGATCTTTTATGTTTAAACATTTGAAACATTGTAAAGTCTCAAATTGGTGACCTCTTATGTTTAAACATTTGGAACATTTTAAAGCCTTGAATTAGTGATCTCTTATGTTTAACCATTTGGAACATTGTCGAGCCTCAAATTGGTGATCTCATATGTTTAAATATTCTGAACATTGTAAAGCCTTGAATTGATGATCCCATACGTTTAAACATTCAAAACATTATAAAGCCTCGAATTGGTGATCTCATATGTTTAAACATGTGGAATATTGTAAAATATTGAATTGGTGATCTCAAGGCGTGGGCGTGGATTCATCCCTTCACACCTCAAGATCATATTCTTATGATATGATAAATCTCTCCATTATGTGGTATCTACTAAATATATATTTAATTCATGGACCAACAAAAAAAATGAGAAAAAAGGGACAGGACAAATAAAAGGGAAAATGTACACAAACAAAAGAATAAAAGTTACCTGTCCAAAGGCATGCTCCAACGTCTTGCAAGAAAAGAAAAATATTTGATGCCCATCAACCAAAAGAAATAGCCTTATATATAGTTGTGTGGGTGGACTTTCCCCTCTCTGGAATGGACTCAAATTAATAGGCTTGTTGTGTTATCCTAATAGGAAGTAGTCAACAACAATTCTTCACAAGTTCAAAGATGGAAAGATTTTTTTTAGCTGGCAGGAGTCCTAATACGACAAGGTTGAGGAAAAGAAGAAGTGACCTAAGCATTAAATGCTTCAAAAAGGTAATTCCTACTAAATCTTGATGATGCCACTTAATTTCATAATAAAATAATATATAAATCAAAATATTTTGGTTTGGTAGAACATGTATTGGCCCATGTTCTCCCATAAATAATATTGTAATTTAAGTATTAACTTAATACTTCAAGTCTAGTCTTCAAAAGATAAAAGATTTCAACAAGACTTGAAGTAGTGGACATTTGTAATCATATAAAATTTATTAAAAAATAAATTTTATAAAATGATTCAAATTATACTAAATTCAAAAATATATTAGTCCAAATGAATATTGTGGATTAATATAATTATGTTAATTAATTAAGTCCAATAAAATATGAATTTAATTAAAAGTTCAAATTCATTTATTTGGGCTACAAAAGATAACCTACTTTGTTAGGCCCAATATCCTCTCATCCTAGAGGCCCACTTGATGCCACGTGTCAGATGATGTAGCGTGTCAAGTCAAATAAAGAAGTCAATAGGATCATGCCATGTGTCAAAATGACATGACATTCCTATCTCAATCGAAGATCAATAAAAATGTATCACATGTACAACTAATGTGTTCCGACCAATCAAATATTGTCATGTCACTTGGAAGGAAACCTATTCCTATCATGTTTCTTGCGCACATCAATTTAAATCTAATTGGCCGAAAGAAATACCGATTCCATCATAACTCCTCTATTCTACAACTATATATAGGGGTCCTTATAATTTAGAATTAACATCAGGAATTCTAACAAAAAGCTAGAGAGAGCTCATGGATCAAACGCCACAAATTTCTCTACAAATTCAATAATTCAAGCATTCAAGTTCAAGAACAAGCTTAAAAGATCTTGATCTTAAGAACAAATTTAAGTTTCAAGATCA
Source organism: Solanum aculeatissimum (assembly GCA_038996855.1). Lineage (NCBI taxonomy): Eukaryota > Viridiplantae > Streptophyta > Magnoliopsida > Solanales > Solanaceae > Solanum > Solanum aculeatissimum. The sequence continues at coordinate 13,286 of JBCEWC010014078.1, forward strand.
AGATCTAGATCAAGATCTAGATCTAGATCAAGATCAAGATCAAGATCATGAGCCCTTGAATTTATAGTTCACAAGGAGAATCATAAGATTCATAGAGATTGTAGAACTCACTTATTGAAATAAAATACAACAATTATTTTGATATTGTCGTTCTTGATTATTATTTTCTTGACGCAAAATTTTATTGTCTACAAGTATATTATTAATTTTCCTTCTTTCTACTTTCTTGCTCTGTAACGACCCAAATTTTTTTGAAAACTCCTTATGGTTGGTCTTGTATGATGTTATACTGGTCGTGGTTGAGTTTTGATGGCCACGACTTGAGTTTAAGTGGCCGAACGCAAAACGGATCATTGGGTAGCCTAGAGAGGCCGTTTGGATAGTAAACTTTGAGGTAGTATAACTTTTTATGCAGGTTAAACCGTGTGGGATGCTACATATCAAATTGAAGATCTTTGCGTTAGCTTTGCAACGCAACTGGTTTGACTCGATTTGGAGTTTGTATGAGGAATTTATGACCAAAATAGTGAGATTGCCTGAAATTCGGAAGACATTGGAAATAGGCCCTGAAAATGGCCAAAGGCAAGGACCACGGACCGTGTGAGGGTCCAAGGTCCATGCGGGGGTCCGTTCCATGGTCCAGTGAGCTGGGGGAGGCCAGTACCCACCCCAAAACCCAAGTCATGGCTCACGGACCACCCCACGGTCCGTGAGACCTCAAACAGACCGTTTGGTGGTCCGTTGAGTGGGGAAGTGTGTTGTCCGTATTGTGGGTTGATTTATAGACTAAGTATGACTCCAAGGACCAGTACACGGTTCTTGTGAAGCCATATGGTCCGTGAAATCCCTCGTCAAGTGGTCCAGAAAGTCCCCCGAAAGTTCAAGCAGAAGAAAACTCTAAGGCATGTTGGACGGTTGGGTACACGACTAGTGAGCTATTGGACGACCACTGTATCTCTACCGTGTGGCCCTGTGTGGCAGTTAAACGTCCCTTTCATTAATGGTATTTTTGTGATTTAATTAATCCCTAGGCCCCTTTTAGATTTTCTAAAGTCCCTGAAACCCCTAAAACAAGACCCTAATCCTTATTCATCTATTCTAACATTCTCAAGACTCCATCAAATTCTCTCAAGCCTCTAGATCACCATTGTTGAAGCTTTTAAGGAAATTTGGGGAAAATGTTCAATTCTTGCTTTTCTACTCAATTCAAGTGCTCGGGTATAAGGTATGTGAGATTTGATTCAAGGATTTTCTCCCATCCTTGAAGACCCAAGAACCCTAACCTTTAAATTATGATTTTAAGCTTCTTCAAGTTATGGGTTCTTCAATTAT
>JBCEWC010014079.1:0-14617 GCA_038996855.1 Solanum aculeatissimum
AGGCTTTAACATAAATAATTAATGAAAATAGGAATATACATGGAGGGGGACATCAACATTACCTCCTCCCTAAGATGGTCTCCATGGCTTGCCTAAGTTGATCAGCCATGAGACCCTAATTCTAAAAGGGACCTTAGGAAACCTAAATGGGGCCTAGCGATTAATTAAATCACAAATATTCCATTAATGAAACATACATAATAACTGAACATAGGGCTACACGGTGAATCTACAATGGTCGTATATTGGCTCACTGGCTGTGTACCCGACCGTCCAACTTGCCTTAAGTTTTTCTTCGGCTCAAACTTCTGGGGGACTTTCTGGACCAATTGACGAGGGGTTTCACGGACCATATGGCTTTACACAGACCGTGTACTGGTCCGTGGAGACATACTTGGTCCATAAATCAACCCCAAAACACGGACAACACACTGCCCCACTCAACGGACCAACAAATGGTCCGTTTGAGGTCTCACGGACCGTGGGGTGTCTGTGAGCCATGCCTTGGGTTTTGAGATGGTTCCTTGCCAATCGCATCTCATTGGAACATGGAATGGAACCCCAAACGGACCATGGACCCTCACAAGGTCCGTGGTCTTTGCCTTGGGCCATTTTCAGGGCCTATTTCCAAAGTTTTCCGAATTTCAGGCAGTCTCACTATTTTGTCCATAACTTCCTCATACGAATTCTGAATCGAGTGAAACTAGTTGATTTGCAAAGATGACTCAAAGAGATTCATTTTTATATGTAGAATCCCACAGGATTCAACACGCATCAAAAGTTATGCTAGCTCAAAGTTCACTATCCAAATGGCCTCTCTAGGCCACCAAATGATCCATTTTGCATTCGGCCACTTAAAGTCAACTCGAGGCTACAAAAACTCAACCATTACCAATATAGAATCATACAAGACCAACCATAAGGAGTTTTCAAAAATATTTGGGTCATTACATTAGAAATTGGCCTAGGCCCTTGATTCCAATAGATATTAGGAGTTTCTTGGGTTTTATGGGGTACTACCAGAGATTTGTTGAGGGTTTTTATTCAATTGCTTCTTATTGAAAAAGTTGACACAAAATAAGGCTAAATTTATTTGTACTGATAAATGTGAAAGAAGTTTTTCAAACCTTGAAAGACAAGCTTACATACACTTCTATATTTGCTCAACCAGAAGGATTAGAAGGGCTTGTAGTTTATTGTGATGCTTCGAGAATTGGCTAGGAGTATGTATTGATGCAAAGTGGGAAGGTTATTGCCTATGCTTCTTTGCAATGAAAGGTGTGTAAGTGTACTTACCCCACCCATCATCTTGAATTAGTTGTCGTGGTATTTTTTCAAAGATATGGCATCATTATTTATATGGGGATCATGTTGATGTCATCACCGACCACAAGAGTATTCAATACATATTCACCCAAAGAGACTTAAATTTAAGGCAAAAGAGGCGATTAGAACTCCTTAAAGATTATGACATGAGTGTGGATTATCATTCAGGCAAGGCTAATGTTATGGTTGATTCTCTAAGAAGAGCTTCCATGAAGAGTATGGCTCATATGGACGATGGTAAGAAGAAATTGGCAAGAAAAGTCCACTGATTGGATAGATTAGGAGTTAGGTTGGATGAGGCTGAAAATGAAGGTGTGGTTGTTGTAGATGGTTCTAAATCTTCCTTAGTGGAAGAGGTCAAATGAAAACAAGACCTTGACTCCGCTTTGTTACAATTAAAGGCATTGGTGAAAGAGGGCAAAGTGGAGGTTTTCTCCCAAATAGGAGATGGTGTTCTTAAGTAACAAGGTAGTTTATGTGTGCCCAACGTTTTTAGGCTAAAAGACTTTATTTTTAAAGAGGCTCATAACTCATCTTATTCCATTAACCTAAGTTCTACCAAGATGTGCATAGACTTGAGGGAGGTGTATTGGTATGAAACAAATATTGCAATGCTTGTTGCCAGTTGTAATAATTGCCAACAAGTCAAAGTTGAACATCAAAGTTTGCGTGGTCTAGCCCAAGATATCGAGATTCCAAATTGGTAGTCAGAAGAGATCAACATGGATTTTTTTATTGGTTTGCCTAAGAAAAAAAAGCATGATGACTCTATATGGGTGATGGTTGATAGGATGATAAATTCGACTCACTTCCTACTGGTAAAGAAAACTTATGGTGCTAAAGATTATGCTAGGTTATTCACCCAGATGCTGGTCAAGTTGCATAGAGTCACATTCTCTATCATTTTAGGTTGTGGCACTCAATTCGACTCACACTTTTAGAGATACATCTAAAGAGGTCTTGGTACTAAAGTCAAGCTCAACATGACATTTCACCCACAAACGGATGGTCAAGCCAAAATGGTGATTCAAACCATTTAATATATGCTTACAACAAGGGTCTTGGAGTTTAAATTTTGTTGGGATGAGCATCTTCTACTTATTGAGTTTGTTTATAAAAAAAATATAACTCTGGCATTGTAATGGCTCCGTTTGAAACCCTATATGATAAACGTTATAGATCCCTGATTGGGTTGTTTGAAGTGGGGGAAATGGATTTATTAGGTACAATTATTGTAATGGAAGATTTAGAGAAGGTAAGGTTGATAAGGGAATGATTGAAGACGCCTAAAAGTAGGAAAATGTCCTACTCCAATGTGAGGAGAAGGGATTTTGAGGTTTGTGTTGATGATTGGGTGTATATAAAGGTCTCACCCACAAAAGGAGTTATAGGTTTGGTAAGATGGAAAAATTAAGCCCAAGGTATGTAGGGCCGTATAGAATTTAGAGGAGAATCGGTAAGGTTGCCTACAACTTGGAAATGCATATGTAGATAGGTATTGTTCATCCGGTCATCTATGTCTCCCTGCTGAGTAATGGTGATGGAGACCCTGGATCCATTGTACTCTTGGAGGTGGTAAGTGTTTAAGAGAATTTGACTTATTAGGATGTTCCGGTAGAAATATTTGTAAGGCAAGTGAAGAGTTTTGAGAAATAATGATATAGAATCTGTCAAAGTCCATTAGAGGAACCAACAAGTAGAGAGTTCTACATGGGAAGCCAACGCGGAAATGAAGAAGAAACACTCCTACCTCTTCTATTCTAATCACGCTTGAGATACTATAATTTTCCTACTTGAGAACCATCACCTCTTCCATGTAATTTTCATGTCATCTATGCACGATTGTGTAATTTTGAGGTTGAATTGTAAATAATATTTGAAGCATGATTTGGATATTTTCATGATGTACATGTTGTATTTTTTCTTATGGTCCATATATTCTATTTCTTAGAGCTTACGATTAGTACATTCAGGGATAAGTGTTCCCAAGGGGGAGATATTGTAAGGCCCCACATGTGGGAAAATGAAAAAGTGCCGATGAAATGAAATCTAAAAAATTTTCTATGTATGAGTAGGTTATGAGGGGGTTTTACGGAATGTGGAATGGTATAAGGGTCATACATAGTCTTTGTAAGTTTGAGGGTGCAATTAAAGTAGCTCAAGTTTGGAGGACAATCAATGCACGAAAGTAACCATGAGTAGTATATGGTTCCACAAACCAAAACTTGTGCTCATGGAGTGATGGCCAGACTTAGTGAAATTAATAGTTTCAGAAGTTCAATGTACGAGTTACCAAGATGACTTGTAATATGTTTGATGGGCCATAAGTCATGTCCCTGATTGAGTTTTAGAGATTGTTTCATAGGATCCTCAATGTTACAAGATGAGAATCCCCTTTTTTAACGACCTATGGACTGGACCACGACCCGTAATTGAGATCTCATGGTCCTGTCCGACAAATTTTTAGAAAGGGAAATTTCGATCTTTCCTAAAATCCTATGTCAATGCTACATAGTTTAAGCCTTTAAATATGCCCTTCTAATCCTTAACACAACCCTAAACTACTTCACTTCAACACATTCTCATATATCCCAAGTCTAAACTCCCCCCAAATATTCTCCGGCTCTCACAAAGTTTACTAGTGTAAGGTGCAAGCTAGGGTTTTGGTTCCTCCTCTTCAAAATCAGAATTTCCTTTACTAAATCAAACAAAGGTATGTAGGTTTTTATTTGTGGAGGAGTTCCCCCCCACCCACCAAAGCTCTACCACTCTTCTCCTTATTTTATTTTAATGATATGCATATTTATGAAAATATTATGAACTCTTGTATTGGTTGATATTATGGAGAAATTTATACTATTATATATTTATAATTATGCATTGAAATGCGATGTGAATTTTGTTGATAGTTAAGAGGGTTAAGAAATCACTAACTAAGCTCTAATATGTTATGGTAGTTTACTTTGAATCATTTGAAAAGGGCCTTGTTTACTCTCCTTATGTCTTAAAATCTAGGAGCTTGCACAATTTTGAACATATGTACATATCCACCATATTTTGATTAAAGATATGTTCCAAGCTTCCTATGTTGATGAAAAACTTTTGGAAGGATATGTGAACTAAATGTTGCATATTTTGAACGGGCTATTATGCATTCTATTAGCCATGAGAGTATTGTCATAGTTATATATAATACGAAGCCATATCTTTGATATTATGAAGCTTTGGTTTTAGTTAGCTACTCTTTGATAATATTGGGCTAGTATAAGATTATGGATATTATTAATACTTCTATAATTTGAGTATTCTTTGGGGATTGTGACCTAGCATCGAGTGGACCTTGGTTGGTAGCCATTGTTCCTTATTTATATAAGAACCATAAGGTTGTGAATCGCTATGTCATGACTGAGCGAAAAAGGGTACATGCCACTTAATATCAATAAAAGGTGGAGTTTCTGTAAGGCTTCTACTTTCTATTATTCAAAAATGGTGGTGTTTTTGTAAGGCTCTTATCTTGTACTCAATCAACAAGGGTGGAGTTCCCATAAGGTAACAAAAAAAAGATTTTTCCAGTAAGGGGTTTGTGATTCTCATTCTTTTGGTGTGGACTGAACATTAGGATTCGAAGAAGCAACTCACTTGATGTTATTTTTGGATTATGATCCCTTCACAACTAACTATAATATTCTTTATGATTTGGAAATCCACAAGCATGTATTTGATTAAGGCATTGCTCATCTATGTCATATTGACCGTATATTCATTGATTATGGTTATGCATATTGTTTAACTATTGTTTGTGTTACTTGTCGCATTGTACCCCACATACTTAGTGAATTCCAATGTAACGACCCAAAAATTGACGAACTTCATAATGGTTGGTCAAGGTTACTGTTGAACTCATAATGGTTGAATCTTAGTAGTCATGGGTTGTATGTAAGTGGCCGGATTCAAAGGGATTATTTTTGTGTAAGGTTGTATGGCCGGTTAAGTAGCATGGACTTTGAAAAGCTATATATCTTGTATGCAACTTTCTTTTAGTATCTCTCTGTTTCTCTCTCAAGCATTTGTAATGAGCTTCCGTTCTACAACATAATTCACTCTCTATTGTGAGTATCTTTTTTCTTTTTGCATATTTTCTGCACTAACGATTTTCTGCACTTACGATCCCCCAAAATGGTATTAGAGCCATGTTGTTATTATTTATTTAGCATGAGTAGATAAATCCTTTGTGTTTGAGCTAAGGAAGAAACTATGTAAGTTTATATTAAGAACTATAAGTTATAGTTTTAATGATATTTTGTTAAAGAACGTTTCATAGAACAATTTTATGAATACATAGTTTAAGGATATGAAGATATTCAAAACGGAGATCAAATTCTTCAAATGGTTTGAATGTTCAGGTCAACCTAATCACACAAAATCTACTTTGTAAGGACTTGTTCAAAGATGGAATACTAAAGAGCAAGTAGTTGATAGTGTCACTCCTCCTCTTGAAGGATTAAACATTACCTATAGGAAAGAAATCTTGAAAGGCTGCCCCGTCAAAAGGCCTCTTGAAAAAGAAGGAGCTCTCATCACAGCTCAAGATGTTAACAAAATACTTGAGCAAAATAACTACACCAAATCAGGTTCTTCATGTTGTCTCCAAACAAATTGAAGAGACTAGAAACAGAATTAGGCAAACTAGTCAATTTGGAGAAAAACCCAGTTCTTCTAAACGAGGTGCTCACATAGATACCAACCCTATTATTAGAATCCCTGTGTTCTCTAAAGAAGCTTTCCCAAAGTTAGCCAAAGACTTCAGAAAATCCTCTGATCTTTTGGATAAGATCAGTGAACAACTTTCCAAGCTCAATGTTTCCAAAGGAAAGTCTGTCCGTGCTTTACAAACCTCTGCAATAATGATTTTTGGAAAGAGAGGTTTATTAGTATTCTCCCAACTCATTTTGCAAAACAGGTCAGATCAAAGATCAAAGATAGGTGTGAAGGAAAAATCTCTTAGACATTCTATCATATGGTGATTTGGTCAGCATTGTCAACATTGTATCCATGGAGCTATGCACAAATCTCAAGTTGAAGGAACAACTTAAGAATGATATAAAATGACCTCCCTTGAAATATGATGTTTTTGCCAAGACTTTGGTTTTCCCTCTCTCAAACCTTCCTCAGCAAGAAAACCTGGTAAAAAGGAAAGATCTGGTAAATAAGTTAAGTAAAGAAGAAGATTTTCTAAGACAAAGGATAAACCAGAAAAAAGATTTAAAAGAAAATCTTTTAAGAAATCATCCCCTCCAGAAGATACATGTTGGACATGTCATAAAAAGGGACATCACTCTAGAGATTGCCCCCGAATCAAGAAAAAGAAGAAGAAAATCAATCTTCTTGAGGTTGATGAAGAGACAAAAGAAAAGCTCTTCTCTATAATAGAAAAAGAAGAATCTGAATCAGAGTAAGAATACAATGATAGCGATGAAGAATACCTCAATGTCGCTTAGAATTCTGAAGAAGAGGAAACTGCAGATTGCGATTATGAAGGTCCATTCTGCCTTTGTGATTCAAAATCCATAAGAGTACTTTCTGAAAATACTGCAGAAACATTGTTCGCAACCATCAAACATATTAATGAGGATGAAGCCAAGAAAAGGTATTTACTTGAGCTTCAAAAATTAGTCACTCATCAACAACAAGAAAAGCCTCAAGTCACTCATTTTAGCATGAAACAACAACAACATACCTAGTCAAATCCCACAAGTGGGGTCTGGGGAGGGAAAAATGTACGCAGACCTTACCACTACCTCAGAGGTAGAAAGGTTGTTTCCTGGGAATCCTCGTCTCAAAAACTCGTAAGCAGAATAACTAGATAAGAAAAAAAGGGAATAGAAAAGAAAAGAAAACAGGAAGACCACTAATAACAGAAGTACATGATAATGTGTAAAACAGTAAAAAATCAACATATATATGACGAATAATGACAACCCAGGATATAAAAACCCGACTAATCCTACTAGCCTACTATACCCCAAAACCATACCTCAATCTAATCTTACTAACCTATTACCCTAATCCGCGACCACCACTCTTTTCTATCTAGGGTCATGTCCTCGGTGAGATCAAGTCTCTCCATATCTTGTCTGATTACCTCTCCCCAATACTTCTTCGGTCTACCTCTACTTCTTCGTGTAACTCCGAAATCCAACCTCTCGCACCTCCTAACAGGGGCATCGATACTTTTTCTCTACACATGTTCAAACCATCGCAGTCTCGCTTCCCTCATCTTATCAACCACAGGGGCCACCTCTAGCTTCTCCCGAATGGTCTCATTCCTAATCTTATCCTTCCTATTATGACCACACATCCATCGAAACATCTTCATCTCTGCGACTTGCATCTTCTGAACATGTGAGCTTTTGATTGGCCAACACTCAACTTCATACAACAAATACGGTCTATCCACCAAATATTATGAAATGATTTGATGACAAAATGGCTTCGTCTCTGGATGACCTCAAAAGAGAAGGTAGAGAGCTTAAAGAGGATTTAAAGGAAGTTAAGAGTAAACTTCTTAAAATAGGAACTGACACTTTAACGGAAAATCGTTGTGTTGATCAAGTCATCTTGAAATTTAGTAATACAAAGAACTATAGAAAGGATTTTGTTTTTAACCATACTATAATTGTTTTTAACAGAATTCCAGATTCCTGAGGTATAACGTACTAATTGCTCCGATGATTCTGAGGATTTTCTCTTCTTGAGATATCCTCCATATCCAACTTCAAATGCATCAGTTTCAACAATCATAAAACAATCAAGGTTAGGGATACCCAAGCAAGGTAAATGTTTAACCATCTGTTTAACCTTTGTTTAACCATTTGTTTAACCTTGATTACTGCAGAGGTTTGCTCTTTGGTCCAGGGGACAGGGGTCTTCTTAAGCTGGTCATACAAGGGTTTACAAATGTGCCTAACTTTAGGAATAAAGTCAGCAATACAATTATGGCTTCCTAAAAACCTTTGCAACTGAGTTTTATCAGTAATAATATTAGGAAATTTATCAAAAAACTCAATAGCTCTGCGAATGGGTTTATATGTACCCTGGTATAAATCATGGCCAAGAAACCTGATTTTAGTTTGAATAAACTTGATCTTTTTAGGACTTACCACAAGACTATTATGCTTAACCATTTTGAAGAAAATGTTTAAATGTTTAAATTGAGAATCAATGTCCTCGGAAAATATTAGCACATCATTTATATAAACGATGGAAATATGACTTATATGGTTAAAAATAGAATTCACTTTTTAGAGATATCAACAACCCTACTGAAGGAACTTCAGGTATTAAAAAAAAAATCCAAAACAAGAGCTCGATTCAGACCAAGAGGCTAATCTAGGTACAGATGTGATTACAAGAATTAGGCTTCGAAGCTCTCATATTCTTATTAAGCTTGTTGTTAATGATTTTCTTCTTAACAAGATTTCTTTATTAGACAGTGGATCAGATCGAAACTGCATCCCACGGGAATACGTCTATATACATGTAACATTAAATCGGGAGACTTATATTATTTGCAAATCATGCATCATTAGTTATGTATAAATATTGTTCAACAATCATATTCATGCTTGGGTCGTAGGCCAACAAGAGGTTCCAAAACATTTCATGACCATTCCATATCAATACAATAAGAGTAGCTCATCTACATTAGTTTGTCATTTCAAGCATTCAAGACATAACATGGGGGTACAATCACCCAAGGTGCTCAAAGAACCATGAAAGGGACTATGTGATCACAAGTCTTAACATTACATTCAAACATGAGTTTCATCAAGAGATTCATCAAGGGATCCAATTGAACAATAATCATGCATATGCCATGAATGATGAACAAGAACATGGGTAATGAAATTTAAACTTAATTTCACAAATTCAAAGGTAAATCATCGTGAATCATGTAAAAATCCATAAATAAGTCATAATGCAAGTTACCCATGCTTAATTAAATCATGAAAGGGACATGCACCTTGATTCATCAAGGGTTTCCATGAACATTCATAAATTCAAGATTAAATTCATGTTTAAATCTCCTAAAAACTACGTCACACAATTCCCAACACTAATCTACAGCAATAATCGAAGAACCCATAACTTAATTGAAAACTTAAATCGAATTTAAAAGGGTTAGGGTTCTTGGATCTTCAAGGATGAAAAAAGATCCTTGAATCAAATCCCACATACCATAATTTCACTAAAAGAATTGCAAGGTCAAACTTGGTCAAGGTTGTCTTCCCCAATTCCTTCAAGCTTTATTCAATGGAGGCAAAGAGGATTTTAGAATTCTCAAAGTGAATGTAGGAGGCTTAGAATAGATGAATGAGGGTTTGGGTCTTGATTTAGGGGTTTAGGAGACTTTAGGATACCTTAAAGGGGCTTAGGGAATCATTAAATCACGAAATTACCATTAATGAAACGGACAAATAACTGTAACACTGTGTCACACGTACTTTTCAAATGCACCATCAAAGTGTCACACAGTCCGTTCAACTGCCCATCAAATGACACTTAGGCAAATTTCAACGCGAACTCTCGGAGAACTTTTTGGACCACTTGACGCGAGGGTTCACGGACCGTGTGGCTTCACATAGACTGTGTACTAATTCTTTGAGCCACACTTGGCCCAAGAACAAACTCCCAAATGAATCCAAGCTTCTTCCCTACTTGATGGGCCACTTCACGGACCGTTCAATGGCTCACGGACCGTGGGGTAGTCCGTGGCCCATGACTTTGGTGTTGGGGTGGTTCCTGGCCACCCCAAACTCTCTGGACCATGGAACGGATCCCACATATACTGTGCCAAAGCTCACAGTCCGTGGCCCTTTCCCTGGGCCCTTTTCAGGGCCTATCTCCAATGTCTTCCGAGTTTCAGGCAGTCCCACTATGTTGACCATAACTTCCTCATCCAAACTTTGAATCAAGTGAAACCAGTTGCGTTGAGAAGATAATTCAAAGAGCTTCCAATTAATTTTTAGAAGCCCACATGCTTCAACCGTAATCAAAAGTTATTCTTGTTCAAAGACTACTGACCAAACGACCTCTCTAGGCTACCAAATGATCCATTTTGCGTTCGGCCACTTAAACTCAACCCGTCGACACCAAAACTCAACCATGACCAATATAACATCATACATGACCAACCATAACAAGTTTTCTAAGATATTCAGGTTGTTACATCATCTCACCCTTGGGAACATTCGTCCTCGAATGAGCTAAGACTAGGATTGAGGACATCAGTCACACAACAAGAGACACGATGGCCAAAACTCAAGAGATCTTGCACAATATCATAAATCATTCAAAACTCATGTCAAAACATCATTTAAATCATTTTCATGCTCATGAATGTATGCAATGTCATGAAACTCAAGAAACAAAGAATTAAGATAAGTTAAAGGGTAGAACCTAGTACCTTAGGCTTGTCTAGATTGGAAGAGGTGAAGATATCGCTCCTTGATGTCCAACTCCGCTTCCCACGTTGCACTCTCCACATCTTGGTTTCTCCAAAGTACCTTAACCGAAGCCACCTCCTTATTGCGAAGCAGCTTCACTTGTCTATCCAAAACCTTAACCGGTACTTCCTCATAAGTCATGTTCTCCTTAATAGTCACATCCTCCAAAGGTGTAATGTCCTTAGGATCACCAACAAACTTCCTTAACATAGACACATGGAAAACTGGATGAATAGAGCTCATATCCAAAGGTAAGTCCAACTTATAGACTACATTGCCAATACGCTCCACTACCTCATAAGGTCCAACGTACCTTGGGCTCAACTCGCCCTTCTTCCCAAAACGCATAATGCCCTTCATGGGTGACACCTTCACATACACCCAATCACTAGCGTGAAACTCAAGGTCCCTCTTTCTCACATCTGTATAAGACTTTTGGAAACTTTGGGCCCTCTTCAACCTTTCCCGAATCAACTTCACCTTCTCAATAGACTCAACAACACAGTCCAGGCATATCAAGGCCACCTCACTAATTTCAAATCAACCAACCAGAAACCTACATCTCCTACCATACAAAGCCTCAAAATGAACCATACCGATGCTAGCATGAAAACTATTTTTGTAAGAAAACTCAATAAGAGGTAAGTGATCATCCTAATTTCCCTTAAACTCCAACACACAAGCCCTTAACATATCCTCCAATATTTGAATTATCCTCTCGGCTTGCCCATCGGTTTGAGGAGGAATGTGGTGCTCAACTTAACCTTAGTACCAAGTCATCTTTGAAAGGACCTCTAAAAATGAGAAGTAAATTGGGTACTACGATCCAAAATGATAGACCTTGGCACACCATGCAACCTTACCAATTCCCGAATATATACCTTGGCATACTCTTCGGCACTATAGGTAGTCTTGACCGGTAGAAAGTGAGCCGGAACACACAAACGATCTAGGTACCGAAGCACACCATCTCCTCCTTGGAAGTAAACCTCAATCTTGCAATCGGCAACCAACTTCTTCAATTTCTCAAAGGAAGGATCTAAATCTTGCTTAGCCTTAACATCCACTACCAAGGAAGATTTGGACCCACCTTGTACAAAGATGTCACCATTGTTGGATTCGGAAAACTTCACACCAAACCTAGCCAAACGGTGCACATCCCATGCTACCTCTTTCTTCTCCTCATCCACATGTGGAACACTCCCGATAGAAAGTCTACTAAGTGCATCCACCACAACATTGGCCTTGTCGGGATGATAAACCAAACTCATGTCATAATCTTTAAGAAGTTCCAACCATCTCCTTTGAGTCAAATTAATATCCCTTTGAGTGAACGCATATTGCAAGCTCTTATGATCGGTGAACACATCCTCATGAACCCCATACAAATAATGATGCCAAATTTTTAAAACAAACACCACCTCCACTAATTCAAGATCATGAGTCGGATAATTTTATTCATGCACCTTCAATTGTCGGGAAGCATAGGATACCACATTACCATGGTTCATAAGCACAAAACCCAAACCAATACGGGATGCATCACAATAAACCACAAATCTATCTAAACCATTTGGCAATGTCAAAACCAGAGCCGTTGTAAGTTGATTTTTTTTTAGTTTGGAAACTTTTCTCACATTCATTAAACCACACAAACTTGGCCTTCTTTTAAGCAATTTGGTCAATGGAGATGCTATATATGAAAATTCCTCAAAAAACCTTCTATAGTAACCGGACAAACCAAGGAAACTATGAATGCCTGAAGGAGCCAATGGTTTAGGCCAATCCCTTACCGCCTCAGTTTTCTTAGGATCAACCTTGAATCCACCACCGGATACCACATGACAAAGAAAGGCAACTTCTCCCAACAAAAACTCACACTTGCAAAATTTTGCATATAATTTCTTTTCGCACAAAGTTTTGAGAGCCAATCTCAAATGACCCATATGCTCTTGATCACTACGGGAGTAAATCAAAATATCATCAATGAAGACCACCACAAAGGTATCAAGAAATGGCTTGAACACCCTAATCATGAGGTCCATAAACAACGCCGGAGCATTAGTCGATCAAAAAGATATTAACTTAAATTCAAAATTAACATTACGTATTCGAAAAGCCATATTGAGAATATTACACTCCCTAACTTTCAATTGATGCTGGCCCCTTGAAGTTGATCAAACAAATAATCAATCCTAGGAAATGGGCACCTATTCTTAACGATCACCTTATTTAATTGCCTATAATCAATACACATCCAAAGAGTGCCATCCTTCTTCATCACAAACAACACCGGAGCACCCCCAAGGTGAAATGCTAGGCCTAATGTACCCCTTTTCCAACAAATCCTTCAATTGGTCTTTCAACTCCTTTAACTCCACCGGAGCCATACGATACGGGGGAATCGAAATGGGTTGAGTATCCGGGAGAAGGTTTATACCAAAATCCACCTATCTATCGGGAGGGATGCAGGGAAAATCTTTCGGAAAAACATCGGGGAACTCTCTCACTACCGACACCAATTCAAGCCTAGGAGATTCTCCTTCCATATCCCTAACCCAAACTATTTGATAGATACATCCTTTCCCAATCATTCTCCGGGCCTTATGATACATCCTTTCCTAACAAGAGCCTTTTGTGAGCCTTGACGTACACAACCAGTGAGCCAATAGACGACCATTATAGCTCCACCGTGTGACCCTATGTTCAGTTATTATGTATGTTTCATTAATGGAATTTTTGTGATTTAATTAATAGCTAGGCCCCATTTAGGTTCCCTAAGGTCCCTTTTAGAATTAGGGTCTCATGGCTGACCAACTTAGGCAAGCCATGGAGATCATCTTAGGGAGGAGGTAATGTTGATGTCTCCCTCCATGTATATTCCTATTTTCATTAATTATTTATGTTAAAGCCTAGGGGTGCTGCTTAGCCCCTGACCCCCTACAGGGTCTATAAAATTAAAAAAAACACTCACAAGACTTCATCAAATTCTCTCAAGCCTCTTGATCACCATTGTTGAAGCATCGAAGAAAATTTGGGGAAAACATTCAACTCTTTCTTCTTTACTCAATTCAAGTGCTCGGGTATAAGGTATGTGAGATTTGATTCAAGGATTTTCTTACATCCTTGAAAACCCAAGAACCCTAACCTTTAAGTTATAATTTTTAGTTTCAAGTTATAGGTTCTTCAATTATTGGTGTAGTTTAGTGTAGGGAATTATGTTTTGTAGTTTTTAGGTAAATTAAGTATGATTTAAACTTGAATTTCATGAATCTCACTGGAAAGTCTTGAGGAATCCAAATGCATGTCCCATTTATGATATAATTAAGCATGGGTAAATTGAATTATGTTTTCATTATGGATTTTCACATGATTTATGATGGATTACCTTTCAAATTGTAAAATTAAGTTTGAATTCTATTACCCATGTTCTTGTTCCTCATTCATAGCATATGCATTGAATATTGTTATGATGAAACTCATTTTTAGAATGTTATGTTAAAGGCTTGTGATCACAAAGCCTCTCTGTTATGGATCTTTGAGCATATTGGGTGTTTGCACCAACCTTGACATTTTTTGCATGCTTGATATGATAGGCTATGACATATTTTTGTGATTTAATTAATTGCTAGGCCCCATTTAGGTTTCCTAAGGTCCCTTTTATAATTAGGGTCTCATGGCTGACCAACTTAGGCAAGCCATGGAGATCATCTTAGGGAGGAGGTAATGTTGATGTCCCCCTCCATGTATATTCCTATTTTCATTAATTATTTATGTTAAAGCCT
>JBCEWC010014080.1:0-14617 GCA_038996855.1 Solanum aculeatissimum
ATGATGTATGATTATGTGCTATGTGCAAGCATGTTCCTCCCATTCCCAAATTTGCCCCCATAGCTTGAGTCACAAGCTCCTAAACCCTTAGAGCTTACGTGCTACATGCATTAGCTTCCGCGTTTCCGAACCGATAATGAGTGTAATGATGCTATGATGGCTTGATCGAGGGTCTTCGGGTTTTCTTTTGCCATGTCACATCTAAGCCCCCTATCCGGGTCGTGACAATTCTATTGCCTCTAATTTAGGAAGGCTGAGACTTTGATATTATTAGGCCTTTTAGTGTTTGTTTTAAAGTAGGCTAATGGTCCAATCCCTAGCCAATTATCCCACCAAAAGTAGGTTGGCCTAGAGGAAAGATTCCACTGAATAAGAGTGTTAATCGTCAATTTATTCTTCATCATGTATTTCCAAACCAATGACTTACCATTGCCCCATTTTTTTGCAATAGGGTTGGCTCTTTGACAATACATAGCCACTAGAAAATCTCCCCATAAATGTTTCTTGGTCCTAAAGATCGACTAGTGTTTGTATTGAAATGAGGTGACTATGTCAGCCATCTGTATGATTCCAATGACACCTTCCTCATAGGGATAGCTTAAACTATTCCACGAGGACCAATGATACTTCTTTCTATCATTCTTCCAACCCCAAAAGAAGTTAGCAATGAGCCCTTGAATCTATCTGAGAGTCATTTTTGGAGGGAAAACAATAGAGAGGATATGAATTGGAATAAACTGTATGACATGTTTCATCAACACAACCTTTCCACCATAAGAAAGCATCCTAGTTTTCCACCCAGTGATCCTATTGAGAATCTTAGACACCATCTCAGAGTAGTAAATCACTCTTTGTCTCCCAACATAAATAGAACAAGCAAGGTAGGTCATAGGGCTATCTTTTTGGGTGAAACCAATCACTCTTTTGATCCTTCTAATAGCAGAAGCCAAAGAAAATGAAGGCACCATTAAGTGGCTTTTGTTTTTACTGACTAGCTACCTAGACACCTCCTCATATGTTGTGAGAGCATGCATAATAAGCTTGAGGGACCTTCTCTTTCCAGATGTAAAGATAATTACATTATCAACAAAGCTTAGATGATTGATCTAGGGACCTTTAGGATGTATGAAAAAGTTATGATAGTGAGGATTGGAGTTGAGCCTATTCAGTAACTTGGATAGCACCTTTACCCCAAAGATAAAAAGAACAAGTGAAAGAGGGTCACCTTGCTTAAGTTCCCCTTGTAGAGTGAAACAAATCCATGTCTATAACCATTAACAATGATTGTGTACCAATTATTGGACGTAATTCTCCAAGCCATATCTATGAACATTTCACCAAAACCTATTCTTCTGAGAATTAGACAAGTATATGACAAGGAGACCCTGTCATAAGTCTTGGTCATATCAAGCTTAATGACAACATCACTACCATCATTATTCTTATTAATTTGATAGATGATTTCCACTGCCAGCATAATATTTTCATAAATGCTCCTATGTTTTACAAAATCAGATTGGGTAAGGGAAATAGGATTGGGGATAATTGGGGCTAATCTAAGACAAGGAATTTTAGAAATAATCTTACTAGAAAAATTACTGAGGCTCATAGGTATAAACTAAGAAAATTGTGCAGGATGGTTTAATTTTGGGAGTAAAACCAAAAAAGCATGAGAGAAATATTTAGGAATAGTCTGGTAACTAAAAAGGCTTGAATAACATTGAAGAGGTCACATTTGATAATATCTCAGCACACTTGGAAAAACTTCTTATTCATACCATTTGGACCAGCTACAGAGATGAGACATAGTTATATGAGGCATAGAGTCCACCCATCTGTCATTAACCATTGCCCTATCAAGTCTTTTCCAAATTCTGAAAGCAATTCCTCTAAGATTAGACCAGGTTTATTTTTGACAACTAAACCCAAGGTCAAGAAGACCATAAGCCTTAATGACACTAACGAACTCAAACTCTTCTTCATGTCATAAGGAATACCTCTCAACTTTTCTTCAAGATAAGTTACCACATTAAAAACTCCAACTGTGCACCAAGGCATATCAATGTTTGCCCAACGAAGCAACCTATTCCATAAAGGTCTTCTGAGATCATCCTTATATTTGGCATAAACAAAGGTCATGATGAATTAGTGAGGACACAACATATTCTTGATATCACATGTAATATGTTGTTCCTCATTGGATATAACTTTGCAATCAACATCCTTATTTCACAACAACCAAATCTTATCATTATGATTATGCACAACATAGTCCATATTAAGTTGGATTATGAAACTATGGAGATGAACATTGTCAGAGAAAGGCTCAAACATGGAAAAAAGGAGATGTGATGAATAGCTTTAAAAACTTTGATTTTTTCCATAACACCTTGGGTATTAATACCCCTCACATTCCATATAATGCTACTAATCATTGGGACACTTATATCTGTAGAGCCTTGTGATTGGTTTGCCTATATGGCAGAGTTGGTAGCACTGCTCTTCTTGGATTTGAGATTTGATTGTTGGAACCCTTTGGGAGATAGTCCATGTTCATTAGAAACTTTGTGAACCTCCTCCTCTATACCATCATTAGAAGGTTTAAAGGATCTTATAATATGTTCACTAACTTTATCATCATCATCCTCTTGTTCCCTAATTTGTTGTTTATATCTGTCAACCTCATCCTCAAAGTTGAGAACATCATATTCATCACACATAGGAACAATATTAAGGGCAGTAACCACCTTTTCAGTTTGTTTTTCATTTTCTTTCTTCATTGCATCCCTTTTTTTCTAGCTCAGTTTATTCTTTTTTACATTTTGATCTCATAGTACTAGTGCTTACAAATGACCCCATATTCCTAGCCCCGGATCCTAAGTTGATATTCTAGACAAGAGTAGATTTAACATGTTGTAGTGGCACCCTGATTTATTGGTGAATATTTTAGGCTTGATCATTAGAGGTAGTAAGAGTTCTAAGGTCCCTCCTAAGGTCAGTGTCAGGGTTCTCATGCAAAATATGAGACAAATTCCTACCCCTTGGATCCCCTTCCTGCATATTAGATTATGTCTCCTTCAAACCACCCTCTCATCCTACATTTTAGTATTAATATAACAAGGGGGTAAGGGAAGGGGACACAAAAAACATTGGTTTTCTGTAAATCAATAAGGTTGGGAGGTTGATCCTACAAAGGATGATCAACATTTTTCATGGGAGCTGAGTCAATACCTGAGCACCTGGTATCCATATTTTGTACATTCTTGTTACCCTCTGTAGTAGGAGCCTTACCATTTTGATTAGAGCTTGGATTTTTGTCAATTTATCCTTTCCATGAGCATTGGAATCACAGATCTAGTTATTATTTTTTTGTAGGAGGGTCAATATTCACCATAGGAGTTGAGTTACTGCTTGGGCCCCTGTTATCTATGTTTTGTACAACTTTCTTGGTCACTACAATAGGAGCCTCTTCATTCTAACTAGAAATTGGAATTTTGTCCAAGCTCTCTTTACCCTGAGCATTGGTGTTACTGGCTTGTCCATCAATTTGTTTTCATTTTTCCCTTGATTTGGCTCCTTGTGTTGCTGACAACTAGCCTATTTATTTTTTTTGTTCCTTTTTTGAGTTTGGCATTCTTCATATTTTTGTGTTTCCTTACCTTTGCTCTCTATTTGTTGGTTTCCAGACTTACCTGTATCACTAGAGAAAACATTAATATTAATAGATTGAGTAAAAAGAGGTTGAGAAGATACCTAATCATCCATAACTGATCCTTGCTGATTTCTAGCCTTCTTTTCATTCTCAATATCTTTTCTTTTTTTCTTCTTCATCCCTTTGTTTGACTGTACAAACCTTAGCTAGATGGCCTTAATGCCTACAATAGGTACAATACTCTAGAAGTCCTTCATACAAGATAGCCTACCACCTACCAATAGTGAAGTCATGTTCATTTGTACACATCCGTACATGAGGAGATCACTCCTTTGTTATATCAAATTGCATTTTGACCATGGAAACAAAACCACTTTTTTTTATAGAAGAAACATCAAAGTATAATGTCTTGATAATGGGAGCTAGTATGGCAGATATGAATTCCTTATTGTAGAAATACCATGGCAATTCTAAAAGGGTAATGTATGCAGGTATAATTGGAGTCTCCATTTTAGGAGTGAAGGTAGGAGTCCAAACCTGAAGCCTCATAAGTTGGCCTTCAATATCATCCTCTGATTATTCAATAGAGTTAGGCAATCCTCTTCATTGTCCAAGCCAATATATATGTGTCTGGCATTGAAGTGAGCAATTTTGACACCTCCTAAAAGTTGAGTCTGTTGAATGAAACACTTTCTAATCAACTAAATTTTAGGCATGGTATTAGAAAACTTCCCAATCAAGGTATACTTGCATTTAGATGCCAAGTTCACCATAAATTCTTTTTTCTTGAATATGACTGCAAGCAACTCCTGTCTAGAAGTAAAAGTAGGTGGATTGATCTACATAAGGGTCTCATGTTTTGCCTGTTAGCTTTCAAGTTGGTAGCATAGGTATGGATAATAGTAAATAAAGTTGGTTTAGGTATTTAGGTAGTTTTAGGAAAGGTGCTAGAAGTAGGAATAACATTCTTGATAGATTTTCAGAAGGAACATGTTGTGAAGGATCATGGTTGTGACTAGTTTGCCTTTCTAAATTGGAGGTTAGTTAAGTAAGATCATAAGGCTTCGAAGGTTGGAACTTAGGTTGTTGGCCATTAGACATCTTTTCCATACCTATCTTTCTTTTGAAATTTGTGTTAACATCAAATTTCTTATTCTCAGTGTTATCACCTAACTTAGGATCACTACACTTATCATCAAAAGTTAGGTCAATAATATTGTGCTCAATTCGTTTACCATGAACATGAGCATTACTATCAAAATAAGATCAAGATGATTAGATTGATTAAGAACAGAAGATTTACCTTGAACAGGAGCCTTGTCTTTACTGTTGCTCTAAACTTTCATTCCAGGGTTGGGATTCATTGTAACTTGCATCTGTTGTCTTGAGTTATTATCAACATCCTTATGATGATCCACAAGGTCGATCACCTCTGGTTACATTAGTAGGCATTTCACAGTGAGGGCTTGAATCAATATTCGACACTAATAGGGTGGATTTGAGATCATCCCTTTAATTTGGAATACCCCCCCCCCTTTTGGTGGTTGTTTTGACCCTTTCCTTGACCTTTTTTTGTTAAGTGTAGCTCCAGCGTCGGTACCAGGATACTCACTAGTAGTGATTCCATCGTGGGAAGAGGTATCCAATAATTTTGATATGATTGTCATCATTTCTGCAGCATCAAGATTCTTAATTAGTAAGGTGTAACCATCTAACTTTTGATGAATTTGTAGATTATCATGTGAAGATTCATCTCCAAGCTTTGAAATCTCATAACTCATTTCAGAATTTGATGTAGAGATAATGTTTTGACTTAGCAATATATTAATCTCCACCTCCTGAACATCAACACTTTTTGCCAAAATTGTAGCACTGTTACTTTCGTTTAACTACAACTTCGAAGGATCAATAGAAGTGTTTGGAAGTAACAATTGTTATGCACGGTTGCTTCCCATATTATTAGTGTTGTTGTTCCTATTATGATGGCCTAGGTTGGACTACCAACGGCATGTAGACCATGTTTGTCATTAGATACTAGCCGTTAAAAGAGTTAGGCATTAGAGAGAGTTGAGAGAAAATTAGATCTTTTTATCATGGTCACTTTGAATTTGTCATTCGGGAACTGGAACTTGACTTTATGGGTCATACAATGTATGGAGGCATAAGAAGCATGTAATGAATCCATCCCAAGAATAACATTAAATTCAACCATATTAACCTCAATAAGATCACATAATTTTTATATAATACTAACACAATACAATTTTGGTAGAATATTTTGGCTACAACTGACTCACCCATTGGAGTATAAACTAAGAAGGCTCTATCAAAATTTCAGGAGTCAAATCAAACTTAGTGGATAATAAAGGAGTGACAAATGATAAGTTAGCACCCCGATCAAGTAATTCATAAACATCAAAGTTAAAGATCTTCAACATACCGGTAATCACATCGAGAGTCTCTTCCACCTCTTGGATAGCATGAAGGGCATAGATTTTGTTATTGTGTTGAGCACCTCATTGTTGAACTCTATATTTCCCTTGACCATCCGAGGCAATATATCCTTTTGGACAACCTTCTTGACCTTGGTTTGCAACATTTGGACATTCAGACAGTTTCTGGCCCACTTTACCATACCCATAGCAAGCACTAGAGTTTGCCAAACACCTACCTTAATGGTTCTTCCCATAAATAAGGCATATAGGAAAGCCTTGTCCACCACCACATTGAACTCTAGGATATGGCACCCTATCCCTATCAAACCTCTAATTTGGAGTCTGAAATGACCCTTGGCCTTTTTTAGGATGGTTTCACCATCGAACCTAGCATTAGAGAACCCACCTTTGAACTAGGCCCTCTTGTACTCCCTCACCCTTCTCTTCTTGAACTTCTAACATTAAATTTTCTTGGCATAGGTCACCAGCCAACAGATGTACATCTCCTTCACAAGCATAGTAGTCCAGAACTCTTTAACAACCAAGTTGAATATACTTGAAATGAACTTGCTCATTTTGGGACGAGGATCAAAAACTAAATACAGAGCATACTTGGAGAGCTTGGTTAACTTGAGGGCATACTCCCGCATGCTCATATTCCTTTGCTTGAGATTGATAAACTTTGTAATCTTTACCTCCCTAAGCTCAAGTGGAAAGAAGCAGTCAAGAAATGTAAGCTTTAAATCCTTCCAACCAATTAGACCTTTATCCATCCTTTCGGACACCTAATGAGTGAACCACACCTAGGATACTCCCTTGAGTTGATATGTTTCCAATTCTTCTTTCTCCTTTAAAGTCACTCCTATGACAGCCAACACCTTACATACTTCATCAATAAACAATTGAGTATCCTCATCTACCTTTGATTTGAACCATGGAATTCAGGAGGATTCATTTGATAAAATTCCCTCTAGCTAACGAGGTAAGCACCTGAATAGGAGAAACCACACCTTAATTGGCCTAGTTTACCATATCCTGGGCTAACATAGTAATAGCGATCTAGAATTCAGCATTGGTAACTTGTTCTCCCAAAGGATCATGATGAGCTTGATACTCATTAGCACATACTTCCCTTGGCTTGGGTACTCTTTTTGGAGGTTTTTTCTGTAAAGCGTAAAGAAATATCGTTAAAGTTAGGAACCTTTAGGACTCATTCTCTAGAATGACATGAACCATGAAAGAAGAGAAACATTTCTTAAAATTCCTCATAGCCACTTATTCATATATTTGGTATGCTTCACACCCATGAATAAGACTATACTTAACACAACATGTTGGAATCTCTAGGATACTTCACAATCTTGGGCTCTGGTGCCAAGTTTTTCACGATCCAAGCTAGACCCTGGTGCAACACAACAAATGAAATCCCTGATAAAACCCCCAAACTAACCTTCATAGCATACAATAAGCACTCAAGGATAATGAGAGAAAACACTAAGCAAAAGCTAAGTCACAATCATAAGTTGTAGCATAAGAGAAATAAAAAGTACATAAGCCATAAGAATCATACATCATGTCCAACAAGCCTCTAAGTCATAGACTGGCAGAGGCTAAGACATGTTCCTAGCTCACCCTTAAATAAAAATAAAAGTTAGTCTCAGCATAACATCAAAGTTGGATGAAAGTAGGTTCTGTTTCTAAAGCATGAGGATTTACCCAATCTATCTTTGAAATCAATTCAAATCAAGCCACATAGATGATAAGGAGGATAGTCTCTTATCCATATATTGAGAAATAATATAGACAAGAGAATGTGTTAGTACGTTTGAATGTACTAAGTATGCGGGCATGTAATACAGTAATATATATCATATCAATAGTTGCATAAAAATACATGAGTAAGGGCATATATATAGAATCAAAGTAAAGAAGGAATAAACATACCAATATGTCATGAATGTAATGATAGATGATATTATAGTACATCAACATATGTGGAAATGTCATCATAACTGACAATACACCATGTAAGCTATAATTTGGAATCCCAATGTTGCCTCTACATTGGAAAAAATAGAGTCTATTTGCCAAGGTAAAACTCTACATATCATAAGCAATGTGAATCCACTAGCAACCCATAATAGGAACATCATCATTACTAAGGTTACACCTAGTTATGGGACAATGGGATTTACTTCTAATAAGTCATGCCTTGACTAACAGGTGAACCATAATCCTAGGGTTCTCTCAGTGCTAAGTCAACATCCAATGAAATACATGATATAAGAATATATCATACTCATCATAATTCATACTTGTATATCATTATCATAATCTTGATTATCATCTCATAGTTCGTAACATCATGCATAAGAATAACTCATTTCATGTTAGGGTCTTAGGTCATCTCATAGGATTCTGAGTCTTCCTTGGGGACCCTAAGTCTCTCTTAAGATCTTAAATCACCGACTCATATTCATACTAGGGTTGTAGGTCACCTCTTAGTATACTAATTCTCCTCGTTGGGATCCTAGGTCACCTTCAAGTTCCTAAATCCCCAAATCATCATACTTAAAATATTGTACATGGAAAAACATGATCATGTAATAAAGTTAAGAGGAATAGCATGGGTTCATAACTATCAAGTTTAAAATCATGAGAGTAAAGTAAATGCATGCATATTATTGAATTGAAGATCATTTGGATCATAATTGAAGTCACTCATTCATAATTTCCATAATCAACTTTGCATGCTTGATAAATCTCATGAAAAATATATAATTCATGTAAATTGAGAATAATTTATGCATATTTCAATGTATAAACATATTCTACATCACAATGATAGTATTTGAAATCAAAGTCACGAAAATCCTAATTTGATCATACTTCAAATTAATGAAATAGTAGGAAAATAGGTTGGGCTCCATGGGTGGATGGTACCCATGAATAAAGACCTGCATACTTCAATGAGAAAGAAAGGATTGAAGATGAACTTGAATTGAAATTGAGAGTTCTTCAGCAAATTCTTCTCTTGAGCTTGAGAGGAAACTTAAGAGTCATTTGAAGGAGTGAATTTAAGTTTAAGTATTTGAAGTGTTACTGAAAGACCTTAGATAAGTTAGGATAACATTATATGGGTAATTTAATCTAGAAATCATCTCAAAAAGGAGTTTAGGAATTAGGCAAAAGACTCAAATACCCTTATAAAACCATAATTTAAAATTGGATAGCACCCTACACGAAGGTACCACCATGAATTGCGGTGTGAAACCTGACCCATTGGGGGGTTCATGGTGTATACCTTGGACTATAAAATGAGGTTTCCTGGGAGGGTGCACTTCATGAGACCCCACCAGGATCTGTGGTGTATTTTGTGGTAGAACACCTTCACCAAGGCTGCCCCAACAAGCCTTTACACTGACAAGTAGTGTCACCATGAGTCTACTCATGAGATGTGGTGTGTACCATGAGCTATGAAGGGTCTCTTGGTGAGACACCTTCATGGATGGTTGGAAATATTTTATTGTAAGGCTTGTTTCTGACTTTGAACACGTGGGTCATTACAAGAGATTTGAGGGAAGTATATTGGTGGAATGACATAAAGAAATATACATCAAGGTTTGTGGATGAATATCTAAATTGTTAGAGATTTTGTGCAAGATACTGAAATCTCAACTTGAAAGTGGCTAGATTTGAATATGGACTTCATAATGGGATTGTCTCGCACTCATATGTAACATGATTCAATTTGGATTGTAGTGGATAGTATGAAAACATCTACCTATTTTCTACTGGTTAATACTTTTTGCACTTCAAAAGACTATGCAAGGATGTATATCCAGGAATTGGTAAAGCTTCGTGGTGTTCCTTATCAATAATTTCATATCATGGTACTCAATCCATTTCACTTTTTTGAAAGCAACTTCAAAGGGATCTTGGTACCAAAGTTAATATAAGTACCTTTTTCACCCTCAAACCATCGGACAAGCCTAGAGAATGATTCAAACTTTAGAAGATATGTTGAGGGTATGTGTACTTGATTTTAAAGAAAATACCTACCATTGATTGAGTTTTCTTACAAAAATAGTTATCATTCTAGAATAAAAATGACTCCTTTTTTAGGCTTTATATGGTAGGAGATATATATCTATCATTGGATGGTAGCCTTAATAGGACTCGAGACTATGGAGAAGGTTAGACTTATTCGGAAAAGGTTAAGGGTTTCCCAAAGTTGACAAAAGTCTTATTTAGATATGAGAAAAAACGGAGCTTGAATTTGATGTGGATGATTCGTCCTACTTGAAAATATCACCTATAAAGGTTGTTATGCATTTTGTCAAGAAAGGAAATCTTAGTCCTTGATATGTGAGCCCATATTAGATTTTAAGGTGTATTAATAAAGTAGCGTATAAGTTGAATTTGCCTCCAGAGTTAGCATCGATGCATCCAGTGTTTCTTGTGCCTTTGTTGAGGAAATATGTTGGTGATCCTAGCTCGATTGTAATTTTGAAAAGTGCAGGTGTTAAAGAGAGTTTCACTTATGAGGAGGTTTCGATTGAAATTTTAGATAGACAAGTTTGAAAATTGAGAAATAAAGAAGTGGCATTCGTCAAAGTTTTATGGAGAAAACAACAAATTGAAGGTTCTACTTGAGAAGCCAAAGTGAATATGATGAAGCTTTATCCTTGTCTCTTTTCTTCCGTTTTAGCCTAAGGTACTCAGTTGTTAATGATCTGCTCCAACAAATTCCTATGCTTTAGTTCTTCATGTTATTTTATATGCATGTATGTTTATGAAATTGATTTTAAATAATGTTTTATGTGTTTTGAAAGTCTCGTGGTTTTTAGAATTCTAAATGCATCATTGAACTCATGTTGGGTTGTTAGGTATTCTTCCTACCCTATTGATGCTAGTGAATGTCTCCTTTGAGGATGAATGATCACAAAAAAGAGATATTGTAACCCCTATACCATTCTAACTTAGATTAGTTTAAACCAAAGGAAATTTGGAAAATAATGAAGTAATAAAGCAGGTCCGCATCGCGGATCTGGGAAGTGAAATTTTATTAGGGAAATATTTTCAAGATAGTGAGTCTGTGAAAATCCCACATTGCAGAGAAGTTGTCAGATTTTCAACAATCAAAGTTGGGGACCAAATACGCATCACAAACCTGGAAGCTAAATTTTTTCTAAAGTAATTCTTTTTAATGAGAGCTATTTTGAACTTTTTCTACCTTCCTAACTCTTATACTATGTTGTTTTGGGTAATTTTAAGTGGGATTTAGGAGTTTCTATCTAGCAAATCTTTCATTATCTAAATTCTGTCTCCAAATTTAGAAATTCTCTCTAGAATCTTCTCTAAGGATCCATTGAAGATCAACCTGGGTTTTTCCAATTTCTCCATCAATTTCTAAGTTCTCTTCTATCACAACACAAAATGGGTCATGACTAAAGAAGAGAGAAATAAAGCAGAAATATATTCATATAGAATAAGAAACCTCCCAAAACCTGGAGTCATGAGTACAAGAGCATCTAAATGAAGTATTGAAGAGTAAAATACAACTGTCTGAAGAAAATACAAGGTAGTCTCATAATATCTGATATATAGTTTGAAAGATGGGAATAAAAGGGAATCCTAAAGATCTACGGCGACTCAAAGTTTGAGCCTCACTGTAGGGATCCGGATGATATCAAAATACTTGAGTGGAGTGATCAACTACCCTGTCCTGAACCCTGTGTATGATCTACAGGGAGGAAATAAAAAAGGTGTAAGTCCACCAAAATGTACCCAGTAGGTTCAACCGACTGGGTAAGAAAAATCAAACAAGTATGTAACAATGAAGAATCCTATCACCTGCATCAAAAGAGTTAGTACACAATACCATATAATCATGAATAATAACAATACTGATGATGAACCAAATCGATGATGCAATCCTATGCTAGGCATGAATGCAATGGCGTCGCAGGTCATGTATAAAATGGAATCACGATTATCGTGGGGGCGATGTACGCATCTATCGAACGAAGATACAAGATAAAACCCGGGGCACCGCGAGGTATGTATGGATAATCACGACCGTCACAGGGCTAGGATACACATCTATCGAGCTGAGTTATGAGACAGAACTCGAGGGCTAATTAGGCCATGTACTGGAATATCTCAAGACGTCGCAGGTCTTAAGACAAAACACCTTGAAGTGTTGTAGGCCTCAAGAGGCGGATTAAATATAGAAATTGAGCATGTCAACGCCACAATATAAGTATGAAGCTATATACATACCAATGCAATAATGGAGTATATAACATGTGCATACCAATGCAACGATAGAGTATGTAAAATGTGCATACCAATACAACAATGGAATATATAATGTGTGCATACCAATACTACCATGGAGTATATAATATATGCATACCAATGCAACAAGGGAGTATACAATATATGCATGCCAATGAAACCAATCATGTATCAAATATGGGCATACCAATGCCATCCAACTAAAAATCAGATTTGTGCATACCAATGCAACTGAACCAAGATAAGATATGTCAATACCAATGCAACAATAGAGTAAGATATGAGATTTCTCATAAGTAATGATAAATAGAGACAACGGTCTTTGCATCACAAGCGCTAGGTCAAGTCCATCAATAAGACATATTAACATCTCTTTCTCATCAGTGATCAATTCCCATCAAATCTAGACTCCACAAGTCACAAAATATGCTTTAAAAATCCCAAACTAGGTCATGAATAACACAAAGTTTTGACAAATCCCTTTCAAGGGTATAACAAGTCTCACAATATCATGGTAATATCCAAATTACCTCTTATCTTAAGTATTAAACTTGATTTATCGATAAGATCACAGTCTGCTCAAATTTTGGCATAATTGGGTTCACATATCCATCACAATACTAACATATCAATTGATTTACTCATTAGTCAATCTATATCCTCAATTACCACATAACATACTCAATAACTCAAATTAAGTCCCAAAAAGGTTAGTTGAACCTACCTCAAAGTCGAAACAACACTCGGATAAGCTTTCAATCAATAGAAGCCTCAAAACGGTCCTCAATTCGACAAATCACTATCAAAATCAGATACTACGTGTCAAGAGAAGCATTTTGATACCCATATTGACATGGTTTAGGCTTAGGGACAAAATGGTCAAAATTAGGGCTAAAATTTGAAAGTCACAACTCCAAATATTGACTCCAAAATTGAGTTCTACACAAAAAAATGGAGTTCGTGGGTAAATATTCTATTAAAATCAAGTTCAAATTGAATGAGAAATGGCATTTAAAGTTTGAAATCCATGGTCTAAAAATTCTCAATTTAGACATTGAAAATCATGAAATTCAATAAAAAATCAAGATAAAATTATCACGACCCGGATAGGGGGCCTAGATGTGACCTGGCGAAGGAGGACCCGAAAGCCCTCGATCAAGCCATCATAGCATCATTAAACTCATCATCGAATCAGAAGCGCGGAAAATAAACACATAATATATAAGCACATAACAATAATCCCTAAGGGATGAGGAAATGGGAATTCAACTATGGGGTCACACCAAGGTTATGGGACTTACCACGTAAACACATAGTCATTCAAATCCCCAACATTCATATCATAAGAATAATAGATAACAATACTCATAATTAAGTCTAATAAACAAGCTTTCATAAACATAACATTAAATATTTCGAGTCAGAGTACAAGAGTCTAGAGTTTGTCCATAAGCCTCAACATAGATGAAACGGGGCCTCGATATAGTTTAAGGATCACCCTCAATACATAAGGGAAATGAACAACATAATAAACTAGGTAGAATGATAATGGATATTGCCGTTGAACAAAAGGGCTCACCACTATTTCAAGTCTTCAATGATGATTACACGTCGTTTGGTGGAATGTAAAAGTCGTCGCCGGCACCTACATGGTTAGAACATGTAGATAGAAATAAGGGTTAACACAATTAAGTACTAAGTATGCGGGTATGCAAATGAATATGCACATGAACCTATGACAACCTACATGACAAGGGCACATATATAGAAATGAATATAGGAAGTGGCAATATATATATATACAATAAGCCATGTGAGCCATGATGCATGAATGCCATAATGCATAGTATAGAGGGGATGGAACCATAACCGACATCACAAATCTATGTGAGCTACAACATGAACTTGCCCTAATGCGACCCCTCATTGAGAAAGAGAAGATTACTTGTCAAGGGTAATCTACATCACACCTTACGGGAAATAATACCCATGTCAGAGGATGGCCACCTACCTTACGAGAAACAACACCCATTTCGGAGGATTTCAAGATAAAGCATAACATATCATATCATATCATATCATGGGATACCTTACAGAAAATAATACCCATGTCAGTATCAAGGTATACCTTATGGGAAACAACACCCATATCGGTAGCAACCCATGTAGGCTCATGGTTTCGGGAAAGGAGTGGGACCCTTGAGGATAGCCCACTTACTACTCCAAT
>JBCEWC010014081.1:0-14616 GCA_038996855.1 Solanum aculeatissimum
CTTGTTATTACTTTCTATTTTCCTAAAGGCATGTTGAGTGTGGAAATACCTTATAATGTTCATAGATAGTGTGATTATAGGTTGGTTCTCCCGAGCCTGGTCGACAACGGGTGCCAGTCCGCCTTAATGGGATTTTGGCCGTGACACAATCTATGGGGATGTTGCCAGGAATGGGATGCGCATGAACCACATAGCACATAACAAGTATTTCTAAGGGGCGGGTAAATAGGACTCAAGATATGGGGGCATACTGGGTTAGGGGACTTTCCTCATAAGCACATACCTAACATCCACAAAACCATAAACATAATCATAATGATAATCGGAACATCATTTCCATAAACAAATCCAAATAGTCAAAGTATCCCAATAAACCATAATACAACGTACAAGAGTTTAGTGTATCCAACATAGCCTCTACAACGTACAATAGGAGTAGCTCATCTACATAGCTTATCATATCAAACCTTCATAACATATCAAAGTGGTGCAAGCACCCATAATGCTCAAAGACTCATAACAAGAGACTATGTGATCACAAGCCTTAACATATCATATCATAACAAGAGGGCCATGCCCTCAACAAGAGTTTCATCATAACCATTATTCAATTCATATGCCATGAATGAGGAATCAAGTTCATGGGTAATGGAGATTCAAACCTTAACACCATAATTCAATAGGTAATTCAACATAATTCATGATAAAATTCCAATTAAAAACATAATGCAATTTACCCATGAATATTAAACAATTAAAGGGAAATGCACATTGATCCTTCATGAATTTCCATGCATTTCATAAATTTAAAATTTAAATCATCAATAAATCACCTAATTTCTACAGCCCACAATTCAATTGAATGAAATACATCAAAATTTAAAGAACCCATAATTAAATAAAGCTCAAGTTCATAATTTAAAGAGGAGGGTTCTTGGGTCTTCATGGATGAAAGAGAATCCATGAATCAAACCCACATACCTTGAGTTTAATCAAGAGGATTGAATGGAATTTCAAGAAAGTTGAATTTCCCCAAATTTCTTCAAGATTTCATCAATGGGGGTCAAGAGGATTGAGAGAATTTTGGAGTGAATTGAAGAGTGTTTCTTTTTTTTTTGGGAATAGACCTATGCCAAGAGTTCCCACTTCTTGGACGGACAGGAGTTGAGGAACACCCCCAAGCTTTATTATAGATAGAAAATAATAATACAAAAAAAGGAGGGGGGCTATACCTTACCTCCTCCTAAGATGGTACATAAGTCGTTCAACCTTTTAAGGTTATACAACTTATCCCCCTAAGATACAAGATGCAATCTTAGATACTATCTTCCTAAGAGTTGAATCCACTCCATGCAATCTACCTATGAAAGCTATAAACTAGGGAGACTCTCCCTTTACATTTGAGGAATCAAGACACCTATCCTTAATTTAACTCTACCTTATAAGTCACTTCAAGGATGCTTCTTGTTTCTTTTGATCTTCCTATTCTTTATTTGAGTCCTTCCCAGCTTGTCCAAGAATAGATCTTTAGCTGTTGTTTTCTTTGAAAATGCAGAGAGTAATTGTAGAAGAAGAATTGTAGTAGAAGATGCCCTTGTTGAGTTGCATTATAAGTTCTTTGCTTTGCTTCCCAATTGATGTGCCTGCAAGAAGACATTAACAGCAAATGTATAGGAAAATAATTAGAATTACCTGTTACACTCCCAAGGTGGCCTCCTCATCCTCTTTAATTGCTTTCTCCTGAAAGAAACTATATTCATCTTATCCATTATGAGGTATGCATTGCTATTTCTTGGCAGCAGATTGCCATTCTAGAATGTCTGGGGGTTGGAGATTTGCTGGCTGTGTTTAGCAAGAGAATCTGCAACCTGATTAGCTTCCCTCAGGATATGGCTGCATTTGAATTCCAGAATATGTATTCTTGAGAACTGGATTCTGTCCAGTTCTTTTTGGAGCTTCCAGTGAGGAGGAGAAGTATGGTTTATCCAAGAATTAAGAGTGGCTGAGTCCACTTCAAGGTGAACTTTAGTGGCTCCCATCTTTACACACCATTCAAGTCCTATGGTTGCTGCAATGGCCTCTGCTTGTTGGTTGGTGCCATGTACTAAGGGATGAGCAAAGGCCACAATAGGGTGTCCTGTGTTGTTCCTCGGAATTCCCCCTGCTCCTATACTTCCAGTGTTGTTAAGTGCACTCCCATCTGTGTTTACTTTAACCCACTGTTCTTAAGGTTTAAGCCACTGCACAGGTGTAATATTAACCTCCTGCTGGGACTTTTCTATCATGGTGATGAGCTATTTGCAACCATAAGGCCAATCCAAATAAGGGAAGGCAATTCTTAATGTCATATTAAAATCCCTAATCACCATATACCTTACTCTGAAAGTCCTTGGAGTTTTGCCATCATACTTGGCTGAACATCTGTTTTTCCAAAGATTCCAATAGATGTATATAGGAGTGGCTTGAATCAGTAGCTTGTAGGCTTCATTGCTGTGATGTTTTTCCTGCCATTTCCTAATGTTCAGTCTCAGAGAGTGAATTGAAGAGTGTTAGAATGGATGAAAGGGGATTAGGGTTTGATTTAGGGGAGTTAGGAAACCTTAGAAAGCCTAAACAAGGCATAGGATCTAATTAAATTATGAATTAACCATTAATGAAATGGAGTAGATCACTGAACACAGTGCTTCACGGAAGGCCTATAGTGGCCATCTACAGGTTCACAGACCCAGATATGACATGTTGAAAGAGAACCCAAGATTTCTCAATCAATCCATCCAAGTATCATTAAAACAACATTGGTTCAGAAATGTGTAATACAATAAGTAACACATAAGTCTAAGAGATTTCGGGGCTTTAGACTCAAGCTATGGGGACATCACCGGGAATGGGATAAGCATGAATCCCATAACACATAGAAAATACGTTCTAAGGGGTGGGTAAGTATGACTCAAGCTATGGGACACAAAAGGGCCAAGGACCTTCCACATAAGTACATTCCCATCCATCAAACATAATAACATAAGCAAAAGCATAATCGAAGCATATGTAGTCAATACAAAGCGTAGATAGTCATAACGTCTCAAATAACCACATAGTAAGGGGTACAATAGAATCTGATATGTCCAACAATGCCTCTGCATAGAATAAGATGGGGCCTCAACTTAACCCGGGCTCACCTTCAAGTCACAAGATAGATAATAATACAACATAAGCTAGAAAGAGAAGGGTTTTTCTCTTGGAGTATAGGGGGCTCACCACAAGCAATAAGTTTGAGATCTAAACTAAGCATCCAATGGTGGAGGAATATCGTCTCTGATCCCTACATGGTTAGATCATGTAGACAATCAGTATGGGTTAGCATATATAATACACTAAGTATGCGGGCATGCCATGCACATGAAAATGAACTTACTACAAAGCT
Source organism: Solanum aculeatissimum (assembly GCA_038996855.1). Taxonomy (NCBI): domain Eukaryota; kingdom Viridiplantae; phylum Streptophyta; class Magnoliopsida; order Solanales; family Solanaceae; genus Solanum; species Solanum aculeatissimum. The sequence continues at coordinate 3,422 of JBCEWC010014081.1, forward strand.
AGATGGCAAGGGTACATATATGTATAAAATGAATATATATATATAATCAAGGAAAAACATTATACCAATATGCCATGAAGTTCCATGATGCATGAATGCAAACCTACATATTCATAGAGGGGATGTGATCTCAATCGATAACAAGGGAAACCAAGCGAGCTACTACTTTGAATTGGACTACTTGCCAGGTAGATCCTAAGCCACCCTAAAATAGGGGGAAACATAACAAGTCATCCCATCTTGGGAGAAATTCCATGTTGGCATATGGTTTGACGAAAAGGAGTATGGACCATTGGAGATAGTCCACCCCGACTACAATCCCTTGGTACTATGTCTCATCCCATGGGAATATATATACATATACAAACTTTCAAAATGAAGATTTTAATACTTCAAGTCAAAGCAACGCAAAATTGGCTAAAAAGCCCAAATCATATTTCAAGTCTTTCCATAGTTAAGGTAAAACACAAGAGAAGAGTTTCAATAATCATATCCAAAGACAAATGCATAGGAGTAGCTCATTCTAACATCACAATATAGTGTAAAACACCGGAGATGCTCATAGAGCCATATCAAGACAAGATGTGATCATATTGTAGTAACTTCCCATGTCTTATCAAGATCAAGTCAAGTCAAGTCAAGAGGGTCAAAGCCCTTATAAAGAGTTTCATCAAGTCAAACCTTTCATGCTCATGAATGCAATGGATGAATGATCAACGAATAACATAGGCAATGGAATTCAACATTAAAATCATTTCAACAAAAATAGATTCATACTCAAAACAAGATGGAATCATCAATTAAAAGCATAATTCATACTACATATGCTTGAATTAAAGAACAAAAGGGACATCATTTTTGAATATTCATAAAATCAATGAAATTAAACAATTAGGGGTTTAATTCACTTTCAAATTAACATTTAAATACAGCCGACAACTTAATTGAATTAAATCATTCATAATCTAAAAGACCCAATTTAAAAGTAAGTAAAATTCATCAAAATTGAATAAGAAATGTTTTTGGTTTTTGTGGTTGAAAGGAGAACCATGAATCAATCTGTCACGAGCCGGATAGAGGCCTAGATGTGACATGGTGAAGGAGAACCTGAAATTCCTCGATCAAGGCATCATAGAATCATTACACACATCATCGGTTCAGAAGCGCGAAAGCTAAACACATAACACATAAGCTCTAAGTGATTTGGGACTTAGGAATCAAGCTGTGGGGATGAAGTCGGGAATGGGATAAGCATGGATTCACATAACACATAACAATTATCTCTAAGGGGACGGATAAGTAGGACTCAAGCTATGGGGGCACACCAGAATTATGGGACTTTCCACATAAGCACATAGTCATTCACATTTCACAACATTCATATCATAAACATGATAAATGATAATTCTCATAATTAAGGTTAAATAAACATAGTATTACACAACAAAAATGTTTAACATAACAAGTCAACATACAAGAGTTTAGAATGGTCCAACAAACCTCTACATAGATAAGTGGGGCCTCGACAAGGTTTGAGGCTCACCCTCAAAACATAAGAAAATAAATGACATAATATAAAATAGGTAGATAGACAGTGGGTATTGCCCTTGAACAAAAGGGCTCACCACTAGCAAAGTCTTCAATAAGGATCAACCGTCGTCTGGTAGAATGTAGATATCGTCTCTGGTCCCTATATGGTTAGAACTTGTAGACAAGGATGGGTTAGCACAATTAAGCACTAAGTATGCGGGCATGCATTACGTATGGCAATATAGTATGACCAAGAAATATGACAAGGGGACAATTAGAACGAAAAGAGTGCACGTACCCAAAGAGTAATATAACAAGATGCTATGTCATGATGCATGAGATGAAGTCCTATGATAATTATATAGCAGGGATGTAACCTCAACCGACAACATTGAAGACTCGAGCAAGCCACTACTCGGATCTGGACTACTTGCCAAGTAGTTCCCTAGTCACCCTTGAAACAAGGGGAAACATGACATGTCAATCCATATCTAGGGAGATAACCCATGGTGGCACATGGTTTGACGGAAAGGGTGGAGCCCGTGGGGGTAGCCCACTTACTACACCAATCCCTCGGTGCTAAGTCTCATCCCACGGGAATACGTATATATACATACAATTTCAAATCAAAAGACTTATATTCTTTTCAAATCATGCATCATTAGCCAAAACCAAAACCATTGGTTAAATCATGCTTAAGCTTAGGCCAAAGGCCATCAAGAGTTTCCAAAATCATTTTCATGATCATTCCATGTCAATGCAATAAGAGTAGCCCATCTACATAGCTTATCATATCAAGCATTCAAAAAAATATGTCATGGTTGGTGCAAGCACCCAAGTATGCTCAAAGAGCCATGGCAAGAGACTATATGATCACAAGCACTACATATCAATTCATGTCAAGAGTTTCATCATAACAACATTCCATGCATATGCCATGAATGAGGAACAAGAACATGGATAATGAAATTCAAACTTAATTTCATAATTTGAAAGGTAATTCATCATAAATCATGTGAAAATTCATAATTAAAGCATAATACAATTTACCCATGCATAATTAAATCACGAAGGGACATACATTTTGATTCTTCAAGAGTTTCCATGAACATTTATAAAATTCAAGCTCAAAACATGATTAAATCACCTAAAATCTACAACACATAAACCCAATCAACTAACTATTTTAAAATTGGAAAAACCCATAACTTAAAGAAATATTAAAATAAAAAATTAAGGGTTAGGATTCTTAGGTCTTCAAGGATGGAAGAAAATCCTTGAAATCCCACATACCTTACAATAACTAAAGGAATTGATGATTCAAGCAATCAAAGGATGTCTTCCCCAAATTTTTTCAAACATCATAAATGGAGGTCAAGAGAATTTAGGATTTTTCAAAGTGTAATAAGGGGGCTTAGAATGGATGAAAGGAGTTAGGTTTAGGTTAAGGGGGTTTAGGGAACCTTAGGATTCCTAAAAGGGGCCTAGAGATTAATTAAATCATGAAATTACCATTAATTAAAGGGACATTTAATTGTAACACAGTTCTTCACGGAGGATCTACAGTGGCCATCTACAATGCCACGGTCCGTACAACAGCCCATGGGAGAGATCCAGAGGGCCGAGTGCTCCGCCAGCAGAGTGGGAAGACTTCTCCGAGGCATTTTCAGCCCATTACTTGCTACAGGAGGTTCAGGAGGCTCGTATTGACCAGTTTGCCAGTCTATGACAGGGGGATATAAGTGTAAGGGAGTATAACCTTATGTTCAATTCTTTGGCTAGATATGCACCATATATTGTACGTACTATGAGCGCTAGAGTTCATCGTTATGTCAATGGTTTGGGAGATCATTTGATCAGAGACTGCAGGATAGCATCTTTACAGGGTGATGTAGATATTTCCCGCATACAGGAATTTGCTCAGACTACAGAGAACCTTTCTTGTCGCATTCAGGATACTCGTAGAGACAGGGAGCAGAATAAGAGGGCTTGTACTATGGGGTCTTATATGGAGGCAAAGAGTGATTTTAGGCCCCCATTTCATTGATATCCACCTCCGCCAGTGGGTAGTTTTCCACCACAGATGCAGGGCCAGCGATTTGACCATTCTATTCAGTCATGTCCACGGCAAAGTTCAGGCCAGTTTGATAGTCGTCGACAAGAGAATTCTGCACAAATGAGACATACTACTCCTCCATGTACACAATGCGATAAGCTTCATACTGGGCAGTGTAGAAAAGGTTCATGGGCATGTTACTATTGTGGGCAGATAGGACATTTTATTAGCGAGTGTCCGGGGTTTGGTAAAGGTACAACAACACAGCCTTTAGGATCCAAAGTAGCCTCTTAATCCTTAGTACATGCTCCGCAACCAGTTCCACATCCTACTCAGAGTCATGGTAGGGGTAGAGGTAGAGGAGACAGTTCAGATTCTACTAGTGGCCAAAATTGCTTTTATGCACTCACAGGTTGACAGGATTCAAACTTATCTCTAGATCTTGTCACAGGTATATTAATGATACATTCTCATAATGTTTGTGCATTAATAGATCCTGTCTCTACATTTTCATATATTACTCCATTTATTACTTGTAAGCTTGATATGAGACCTGAATTATTATCGAGGTCGGTTGAGGTATCTACACCAGTTGGTGAATCAATTATAGCTAGTCACATCTATCGAGGTTGTACGGTGCTAATTAATGAACATCCAACCTCTGCTGATTTAATTGAACTGATTATAATAGACTTTGATGTCGTTATGGGTATGGATTGGTTGGCAACTTGTTATGCTAATATTGATTATCCAGCAAAACTAGTCCACTTTCATTTTCTAGGTGAGCCTATCCTTGAATGGAAAGGTAATGTTGTCTCGCCCAAGGGTAAGATTATTTCATACCTTAGGGCTCGGAAGCTGATCGCTAAAGGTTGTATATACCATCTAGTTCATGCTAGGGATATTTATAAGGACCCAACGACCCTTCAGTCAGTCCCTATTGTGAATGAATTCCCAATGGTATTCCCTGATGATCTTCCAGGGATTCCCCTTGAAAGAGAAATTGATTTTTCTATAGATTTGCTCCCTGATACACATCCTATATCCATTCCTCCCTACAGAATGGCTCTTGTAGAGCTTAAGAAATTGAAGGAACAACTGAAGGACTTACTTGATAAAGGCTTTATTAGGCCAAGGACATCTCCATGGGGTGCTCCAGTTCTGTTTGTTCGAAAGAAAGATGGGTCCTTACAAATGTGTATCGATTATAGGCAGCTAAACAAGGTCACTATCAAGAACAAGTATCCTCTCCCACAGATTGATGACTTGTTTGACCAGTTGCAGGATGCCAAATGCTTTTCAAAGATTGACTTGCGATCAGGGTACCACCAGTTGCAAGTCAGGGATGCTGATATCCACAAGACAACATTTAGAACGAGGTATGGACATTTTGGGTTCCTTGTCATGTATTTTGGGCTTACAAATACCCCAACGATTTTTATGGATCTAATGAATTGAGTCTTTAAACCATTCCTGGATAAATTTGTGATCGTGTTTATTGACGACATCTTAATATATTCACGGTCAGAAGTTGAGCATGCAAACCACTTGCAATCTATATTACAGACTCTCCAGGACAACAAGTTATATGATAAATTCTCTAAATGTGAATTTTGGTTAACTTTGATAGCTTTTCATGGCCATGTTATTATAGGCGATGATATTAAGGTTGATGGTCAGAAGATTGAAGAGGCAATAGCCTGGCCAAGACCCTTGAATCCAACAGAGGTCAGTAGCTTTTTGGGCATAGCAGGATATTATAAGAAGATTTGTTGAGGGATTCTTCTCTATCTCTGCACCACTAACAAGGTTGACGCATAAAGCAGCCAAGTTTCAGTGGACTGAAGCACGTGAAAAAAGTTTTCAAGAGCTAAAGAAAAGGCTTACTACTGCACCTATCTTAGCTCTTCCGGATGGAACCAAATGTTACGTTGTATATTGTGATGCCTTGATAATTGTACTAGGTTGTGTTCTTATGCAGCATGGTAGGGTTATCGCATATGCTTCTATATAAATGCGAAAACATGAACAAAACTATCCTACCCATGATCTTGAGCTTGCCGCAGTAGGTTTTTCCCTAATGATTTTGCGTCAATATCTATACAGAGTTTATATTGATGTTTTTACCGACCACCAAAGCCTCTAATATTTATTTAAGCAGAAGGAGTTCAACCTACGCCAAAAGAGGTGGCTAGAACTACTAAAGGATTATGAAGTTGACATTTTATACCATCCTGGCAAAGCTAATGTTGTTGCTGATGTACTTAGCCGAAAGTCCATGGGAAGTCTAAGCCATGTTGAAGCTAGTAAGGTTGAAATGATAAAAGATCTATTTTAGTTAGCTAGTTTGCAGGTGCGATTGTTAGATGTGAGGGATGGAGGTGTACTTGTTCAAAATACAGCAGAATCTTCCTTTGTTACTGAAGTAAAAGAGGGACAACGCGAGGATCCTAAGCTTATGACATCGAGGGAAGGTATTCCACAATAACAACATTTTTCATTTGAGCTAACTGGAGATGGAGTCCTTAGGTACAAAGGACACTTATGTGTGCCAAACATCGGAGCACTTCGTGCCAAGATTCTTGCTGAGGCCCATAATACCAGATATTCGATCCACCCTGGAGAAACAAAGATGTATCAGGACCTTTGGCAAGTTTATTGCTGGAATGACATGAAAAAGGATATTGCAGAGATAGTAGCCCAGTTTCCAAACTACCAGCAAGTTAAAGCAGAACATCAGATACCTAGAGGCCTAACTCAGTATATTGAGATTCCATTATGGAAATGGGACATGATAAATATGGATTTCATCACTAGTTTGCCTCGTACTCTATGCAGGTAAGATTCTATTTGGGTAATTATTGATGCACTGACAAAATCTGCTCATTTCTTAGCAGTAAGCATGACATATTCAGTGGAGGATTATGATACGCTTTACATTCGAGAGATTGTTCGCCTTCATGGGGTTTCATTATCTATTATCTCTAATCGAGGGGCTCAATTTACAACACATTTTTGGAAGTCATTTCAGAAGGATCTGGGCACTCAAGTAAATCTTAGCATTGCTTTCCATCCACAAACTGATGAACAGGCTGAACGTACCACTCAGACTATTGAGGATATGTTACGTGCCTACGTGTTGGATTTTAAAGGGAGCTGGGATGATCATTTACCTCTTATCGAGTTCGCTTATAATAAAAGCTTCCAAGCTAGTATTAAAATAGCTCCTCATGAAGCACTATATGGGCGAAGATGTAGATCACCGATCAGTTGGTTTGAGATCGGGGAAGCAAAGTTGATGGGCCCTGATCTAGTTCAGCAAGCGATGGACAAAGTGAAAATTATTAGTGATCGATTACAAACATCCCAGAGTCGACAGAAGTCTTATACAGATGTTCGACGACGATACTTAGATTTTGGTGTAGAAGATTGGGTTTTATTGAAAGTATCACCTATAAAGGGTATCACCCGATTTGCAAAGAAAGGGAAGCTTAGTCCTAGGTATGTTGGGCCGTCTAAGATTATTCGAAAAATTTGCAAGGTAGCATACGAACATGATTTTTCTTCAGAATTAGGGGTAGTCCATTCGGTGTTTCATGTATTTATGTTGCTGAAGTGCATTGGAGATCCTTTGCATATTACTCGAACTAAGGATATCTACATTTCTGAAGACTTGTCTTATGAAGAAATACCAGTGGCTATTTTAGATTTGCAAGTAAAGAAGCTTCAGAATAAAGAAGTAGCCTCCATGAAAGTGTTGTGGCAGAACGACAATATTGAGGAAAGAACTTGGGAAGTTGAAGAGGAGATGATGAAGAAGCATCCCCAACTATTGACAACTTAAGGTGAGTTGTATTTCAAAATTGGCAGTCGTCTTTTTTTTTACAGTAACATAAATTTTAAATGATTTGGAGGTATCATTGGTTGGAGTATAACAAGTGTATCCTCGAAAAAGAATAATTTGGTAGATAGTAATGCAACCTAGGGTCTTTTTAAGCACATTCGCGGATGAATATTTTAAAGGGGGTAGACTGTGAGACCCTGTGCTTCACATCCTCCATGATGTACATAGTGTGGCATGTTATGTAAGGAATATATGTTTTTGGATAGGACCTAGGGATAATAAGACTTAAAAACTAGTGTCAATATCAAGAGATTAAAGTTTTCAGTCCAGGGAATCCACTAAAAAATACATTCGGGATTAAAAAAATATCCCGAGTGGCACCCCACCCTTCTCAAAAGGGTTAAATTCAGTTTCACCTCTTGGATAGAACAAAGAGTGCATCACTTGATAATAATGGATTGTTAAGGGGTATTTTAATATCCCAAAGTTCATATGTTAATTTTTGGAGTCAAGGAAGTTGCAAGATAAAGGTTGGCCAAAGTTACCATAAATGTTTTTTAAGAAATTCATTTTAAATTTGGGTCAAATGTATCAGACCATATCTCCTAAAATATAAAGAGTTATAAGGTCCATGACCTATCAAATTTAATATCTACGAGTCTAGTATGTAATGCACAAAACCGTGTATCAATACGACTTTGGAATAAAACATTATGAGAGTTTTACCGTAACTAGCCGAGTAGAAAACTGGGTCATGGATTGGGTCGGGTCAAGCCCACTTAAATGTCGGCTAATTTCTCTTTTTAAACCTCAAAATAGAGCATTTTCATCCCAAAACAGTAGAGAAACTGAACCATAATCAATAGCGGTAAGTTCGTCGCATTTTTACCATTAAAATTTGCTCGCGTGTCTAGAAATGTGTGCCTTACGCTTTGTGAATGTTTTCCCCCTCTTATTACCTGGTTTTGGGGATGTGTTTTAGAGTGTGAAATGAGGTGTTCTTTCTGGTCAATGTGTGGTTGCAGCTGTTTTGTTTACATAATCATTTTTGGGCTCTTGTACGATCATTTTTACGAAGTTCTACGGACTATTCCTCGTGTAGATGCTATATGAAAAATCTGGTCATTAATGCCAAATTATGGACTATTTGTGGGTGTTTGTAAGCTGCATATATATAGTTTTTTTTAAGCTTAGTACGTCGGGAACAACTTTCGTGAAGGAACTTTGGGCATTCGAATGTCCATTGGAAAGGTATATTAAGGCTAAGTTCCGTCCCTCCTTTTAGCATGAAATCCAGGAAATTCCTAAAACGTCAAATGCGATATTTTGCTATTCTGTTGATAGAAAGGTCTTCTGTAAAAGAAATTGGGTTCGTAGCTGAATTATCTTCATTACGATATTAGGTTGGCATTCCATTGGTTAGCTCAAACTGGACATTCAATATTTACATATCAATTTATCAGTTTTTCTTGACTATTTATCCTTTTGTTGAGGAGTTGCACTTTCTGGTGTGGTGTCACTAAAAATAATGATAAGTTACGAGGGAAATGTAGTATATATGATATGTACTTCTTCCATGCTAAAACCATATTTGAAGAACTTAAAATGTAACATGTTAATTTCCAATAATCTCCAATATAACGTTTCTATTTAAACTACTAATGCACTTCATTCTTTTTAGTGTTTTCTTTTACTAATTAACATAGAACCGAGTGTAAGTATTATGTGAAGCACCTTTATGAAAATTCTCATAATTAAGGCCTTATTTTAAATATTGAGTTAAGTGTTCAAACTTATTTGAAAGACAAGTAAGATCCCATGGGCCATATGTATATGTTACGACAGTGATTATGATGTTATGAGGATAAGTGTACTAATAAGCCAAGATTGACTGAATTTATATTATGGCCTACGATGTGCATTCATATCATACATTGCATGCTATGCACAGACTTCGAGCTATAATCGGAGGTATGGGGCCTATTTTCCCAACTGACTATATATATGTATATGATACGGATGACCACAGGTTGGCAGATATGATGTCGGGTAGCTCCCGGAAAGGACCACCATTGCTAGCATTTGGTTGGGTATGTCATGCATTTGAATATATATATATGTATTCATGTCATGCGATAACTTGAGCATATCAAGCATATCTGATCACTAGGAAGTTGACTGTTAGTCATTAAGGTTACTTGAGTTTTGGTCACAGGTGGTATTTCTATTACCCTTTTTACTACAGTTATCTATGGTTTTACTTTCTTTCTTATATACCAGTACATGTTTATTCGTACTGACGTCCCATTGCCTGGGGATGCTACATTTTATTTCGTACGTGCAGGTTTAGGTAGGGACTCTGACCGACCCCTCCACTAGGAGCCTGGTTCATCTCTAAGTTGGTAAGCTCCACCTCTTCCTAGAGCTTTCACAGGGTTCTTACCTTTTTGTTGTATAGTTAGGTATAGTCGGGGCCCTGTCCTGGCAATGTTATTGACACCCTTAGAGGTTATTGTGGACATATTATTTCAGATTGTTTTTTGGTACCTTTCAGTCTCCATTCATGGGGTTGGTATGTATATAAGTGGTATGTGACTGTACCTCTGTTGTTGCAGCCTTGTCGGCTAGCCAGTACTTTATCATTTTGGCTTACCTATCTCGATGTGTTTGGGTTACTATTAAGAAGGTCATGACCTAAATGGGCCAAGCTTTGTTTTTTTAGATATTATGCTGCCTGATATTTTAGCCCCTAGGTGAGTCAATTAGTATGTTCAGTGTCTTACTTGGCTAATTATGGTATCGAGTGGCAGTCGGGCCTCCTTTTCTTTTGGGGCGTGACAACACAATCCCTCAACATATCCTCCAAGGTTTGAATTGTCCTCTCGTCTTGCCCATCGGTTTGAGGATGGAATGCAGTGCTTAACTTGACCTTCGTACCAAGCCCCTTTTGAAAGGACCTCCAAAAGTGAGAAGTAAATTGGGTACCACGATTCGATATGATAGACCTTGGCATACCGTGCAACCTTAACAACTCCCGAATGCATACCTTAGCATATTATTTTGCACTATAGATAGCCTTGACCGGTAGGAAGTGAGATGACTTAGTCATTCTATCAACCACAACGCATATGGAATCAAATTGCCTCCTAGTACGGGGTAACCCAACTACAAAGTCCATATTTATATCTTCCCACTTCCAAGTAGGAATCTCAATGTCTTGAGTCAAGCCACTAGACCTTTGATGTTCCACTTTCACTTGTTGACAATTGGGACATTCCGACACAAATTTAGCCACATCCCTTTTCATACCATGCCACTAATACAACCCTCTCAAATCTTGGTGCATTTTTTTAGATCCCGGATGAATAGAGTATTGTGAATTGTGAGTCTCTTTCATGATAGTCTCTCTTAAGCCAACAAAATCAAGAACACACGAACGATCTTGGTACCGAAACACACCATCTCCCCATTCGGATAAAACCTCAATCTTATCATCGGCAACCAACTTCTTAAATTCCACCAAAGAAGGATCTAAATCTTGCTTAGCCTTAACATCAACTGCAAAAGAAGATTCAAATCCACCTTGCACAAAGATGCCACCATTGTCGGTTTCGGTCAACTTCACACCCAACCAAGAAAAATGGTGCACATCCTTTGCTACCTCTTTCTTTTCCTCATTCATATGTGCAATTGCATACCTATACAAGGGTTCAAGTTTCGATCGATATTTGCGGAGTTGATTATCCCTCTCGAAAACAAAGATTT